>JBAMJV010009195.1:0-77500 GCA_037951105.1 Echinarachnius parma
CAGACAGTCGTAGAAATATTAGAAAAGATAAATAAATAGATGTATTGATCGATTACATCTAGTGAGGTTAGCAAAAAGCAATAACGCGCTCAAACTGAATTGAAGTAACTTGTGATATTTGGAATATCACACGATTTTAACGATAAAACAAATTTTAGTTGATCAAACTCGGTTCGGAGCTAGCTAAAATATCAATAAACGATATTTAATTTGAATACATATTTGACAAACATTTTATTCAACAATTTGAGAATAAAATTGATATAATGTCTACACTTTTTAGAACATAACCCAAACAGGTTTTTAAACAATTGTTTATAATCTCGATATTAAATCATTTCAAAATAAGGACAATTACAGGAAATGTATAGTACGTATGAAAATCACTAAAGAAAAGTAGAAAACATTGTTTAGTGCAGTTTGCTCTATTCAAGTTGTGTTCGATTTGACTTATTGCAATACCCTTTTTTGGGGCCACCCTGTATAGCGTGTAACAGCAGGCATAGGCAAACACGCCGGTAATGACTTTCCTTTGTCAAACTAGGTGAATAATGTACTAATTTTAACGAATGCAAACCAAACAGAAACAAAAAGAAGAACATAATTCAACGAATACAAGTTAATGTTGAATTGAATGAGTTAAAAACATCAACATTGCTCAGAAAATGGTTTTAATAATAACGAAATTGGCGGTATAATGTGCTCTGAAAATATAGCAGTTAAAAGAACATTGATCAAATCCTAAATACTTACTTGGAACTCTTGTGGTTCTCTTATACCACAGGTTTCGGTTTGTCAATTTCCCATTTCATTCAAAAGATATTTACGATTGAAGTGTTCAGATATGAAATTGTCTACGGAAGAATGTTATGATGTGTACAAAGTAATCACAATCAGTTAGTGTATATCATTTGGAAGTTTTGCTCATATCCCAGCCCCAAATTCCAATTAACGTGACATTTTCACATATTACTAGTTTGTGACTTTTCGTCATATAAAATCACTCCAGTACATATTGTATTAATCACTCATCACTTTTTGCACTTGCCAACAAAGGTGATACAGCCCTTTAACTCTCTGTGTACATGTCGCGTGGTCACCTGGCATGCCATACCCACATTCGGCCTGAGTCGGGTGTTAAAATGGTTTCAATATAATGCCGTTTTTATCTTTTCTCTGATGAGTGAGTGCTTGGAAACTAGCATAGTAATATTCTGCATGATCTCAACTAATGTAGGTTTTTAATGAATCTAAACTTAAAAACATTTATTTACATTATCGAATACCTGTTGGGTCCTAATATTTGTTCCACTTGGATAAATTAACTTGCAAGAGCCTTGCATTTATAAATATAATGAGCTTCCTCTACCTCAACAATAAATAGCGTTGAAGCGCCCTCTTATCCAGAACTGAACCATTCAATATACGACTGGATGTTTTTTTTTGTTATTACCTCGCAGATGGCGCTCTACGATTTGATAAGTGTCCACCTCTTGATGTCAGTCTGCTAACGATGGGTTTTACTATTCGTTCTTGGAATCTGGGGGCAGGGGACAAATTACGGACCAGCGACATTTACCATGATAATTAGCATCATTGGCTCTAACTCATCGATGTCAATATGCTAGAGTAACATACAAATCAACAGAACGTAGCAGAGCACATATTCCGCCCTTACTCATTCAACCGTAAATGATTTTTACAAGCATATCTAGAGATCAGTGGAACTAGGGCTGGTCCTGGGTCATGATCGTGCTCTCGGCCACTGGACTTACTAAAGATAAGGGCTGGTACCGTATGTTGATAATACTTTGGGCTGAATATTTCATCACTTTTATGAAACTATGTTCTTAGAGTATAATCATTTGACAGTATCGAACAATATGTTTAACTTAGTATACTATTGTTATTACGTAACTATTAAAACATCCTTTTTAAAAGGATCTAGTAACTTTGTTGATTAGTGCAAAAGGGGAGGCGTGGTTTATACAATGTGTATAATTGGTGTAATATGATATATCCAGAAATGAATGTGTGAACATTTCTAGTGAAATGGAAAGTGGTATTCACTACAATATTGCACTGATTTTTACATGGTTACGACGATCCAGTGGATAGTTTATCATTTAAACACTTTAATTGTATGTATATTGAACGAAATTTAAATTTGAAAGACCAAAACCTGTCCCCTGCTTTTATTGGTAATATGAATATGATAAGGTATGAGAGAACCACTACAGTTCATTTCCATTTGAAGCATAGAAAAGGTTAAGTTTCCCTAATTCGTTATTAAGATATTCATAATCGTTAATTGTTTATTATCGTATATTTGTATGTGCTTTGCTTATTATTTTGATTTCACAATTAAAGGGAAAGTTGAGTTTTGGTAGAGAGGGCGCTAGACTACTTAATTGGTTTGTGAGGTAATGAAAAACTGAGTGTAAAATTTGAAAGAGCATAATATTTAAACAATAAAATCATCTTTGTTTGATCAAAATCGGTTCAGAAACGGCTGAAATATCCATAAATATAACAATTTGTAATAAACCCGGGCCCCGGGTTTATTAGAGAATTTTGAACCAGCCGTTAAAAATTCAAAAAAATGCTTCCTCTTTTCAAAAAAGTTACAAAATAGGTATTTAAATAGTTGTTGGTTATTTCTCTATCTAATCACTATTTCAACAAAGCATCACATGCACAATATTTTATTCAAAATGGTTGAGACCGATGAGTGTTTAGAGAGCGCCCTCTTACGTTTTAACGGCTCTTTTTGAATGATAACATGATCTTTACTACGTCATTTGTAATTTTGTGTTCCTTTCTAGTTATAACTATTAGTTTGTAATGTAATGATGCAGGTTTTGGTTACTAACATTCAGTTTCACTAAAACTGTACTCTCCTTACCAGAACTCAACTATCCCTTTAAGTATTATTAAGATTGACTGGCTTGTTTTCTCGTGGTATATCAGATATATTGCATTCGCTAGGATCATATTGCACTCGTCCTCGACTCGTGCAATATGATCCTAGCGAATGCAATATATCTGATATACCACTCAAGGCCAGTCAATATTATATAATTATTGTTATTATGGTTAATTTCTCTGTTGTAAAGGGACCCCATGGAAGATCAGCCATGTCTTCAAAGACACCGCTGAATTGGTCATTCCTCCGAATACAATGAGTATACTATGGAATATTTTAATTGAAATTTTAGAAAATAGATACAGTAATAAAAAAAATTAAAAATTCCGTTGTTTAGAGCAAAGAATTAATCAAATAAAATATATCAATCATGACAACTAATCGACACAAACTAATGTGCTGCTAGATCAGATTTATTTCCATCAGAGTACAAGGCAAATTCTTCAGTCTTGAGGGGACAACCACGCCAGTATCAACATTGGCTTATCATAATTGGTACCGTGATTTCATATTTAATGGATTTCCAAAACTTTGCAAAGAGAGGTGTAATTCATAAACAATACAATCCATAACCAACACATTAATAACCAGGAGCATTTCAGTGTGTGCCACACGTCTGTGAGTGCGCCCATTGTATTCACAAATTCACGCGTACGTTTGGAGACTTTAGAACCACACACTACACGTATGTCATAGACAATATATATTCTTTGTCTGCAGAGTCATGAACACTTTGTATCAATTATTGGTGGCATGGACTACCACACTATAATATTTCATGTGTGAGAATATTATTGTGGATGTTGGCTCTTTTCAATATTTTACCGTAATAACGATCACTATGCTATAACTATTTAAATTGACATTGCCATACCAATAATTATATTGATAGTCTGGTTATCATTCTAGGTCCAACTTTATTACGTGTTAACAATTTAAGTTTTCAAGTCAAATTTACATTTTGCCATGAAAGAGCAGATGATAAATACTTAATTGTTATAGATAATTGATTATTAAATGTGGGAGATATATCTAGCGACACACAACAACTACACTATCGTTATTTTTTACAGCAGGAAATGAAAAATATAATTTAAAGCCAAATCACACTTCAACCAACACGCGGCTATTATGAACGGGATAGTTCAGTTTCGTTATGAGGGCGCATTTTTTTATGAGGTGATGAGGTAATAAAAGAACGCACTTGATTTGATATAAATATGTTCAGAAACAGCTGAAATATCCAGAAGTATATCAGAATAAAATAAACCGTCTACACGTTTTTGAAAATCTACCAAAATGGTTTATATCTTTTTTGATAATCTCTCTATTGAATGATTATTTTAACCAAACATCACATAAACATATTTTTTGATATTTAACTATTGTTGAGTATCTGGAGGGCACTCTTTTGATAAAAAGGCTGTTTTTAAATGAAAATAGCCCTGTAATAACAGTTGATGTGTGCTATTATCATTGAATCATTACTGTATTATAGCTGGCAGTTCAAATGTATAATGACATAAACAAAAACGAAACACAAACAAAACCAAATAATTTTGCAATAAATGTTGGGCCCACAAATAATTTTGTTCGACAATATAATTGAAACATTTATAAAGCCTACACATTTTTTTCAAAAATGTATCGAAGTGGCTTAAAATAGTTTTTGATGATCTCTCTATTTAATTATCTTTTTAACCAAGCATCACATACACATTTCTTGAAAAATATTTGAAACTTCCAGGTGTCGTGAAAACGTGAAAATAGCCCTGTAATCTAGCCGTTTATATATTGGTCTACCTTTCAAGCATCATTGCATTGTAACTGTTAGTTCTGAATGATAACTTAAGTTTAAGTTACTTAAACTCTGTTTGACCATAATTTTACTATCCCTTTAATACGTATTTGTACAATATAAACAATCATATATTTGCCAATTATAAGACCAATAGGTTAGAACCAAAGATCACATGAAAGCTCGTGATTAGGCCTCTGTAATGGTATGATTTTTACCGACTAGTGCGGGGTTTTGCTATAGCCGGTCAGATTTATTATAAAATGATTTAGTAAAATTAGATAAACTATCTTTAGCTACACAAACAAATTATTATTATCATTATCATTTCTAATCTTTAATCATCATTAATTTACGTTTCATAATATATTTGAAACAAAACACACTCCAGCTATATAGTTTCAAGAATTGCTTTGTAAAATGAGGGAAATTATATTTAGTGACATGAAATTATTAATATATAAACATTCTTATTACTTGTTTCATATTAACATATTTTAACATTCACTTTCTACTATACTTTTTGAAACAAAATGCAGCTTATCTTACACGTTATAATTGATACATATTTAACAATAAGTATTGTTTTACAGAATAAGACGTATTACATATAGCGATCAAACAGAATTATGTTATCATTACTATAACTCCCTCCTAATGATTTTAGCGTATTATCTTTCTAGTGTACTTTTGAGACCAACGACAGTTTAAAGGGGTAGTTTAGTTTTGGTAGAGAGGGCGCTGCACATCACAATTTTTTTGTGAGGTAACGAAAAACTGAATGTCGAATTTGAGAGAACATGCAATTATAATGGCAGAATGAACTTTATTTGGTCAAAATCGACCCAGAAACGGCTGAAATATCAATAAATATATCTGATCAAATAATTAGACGATTTTTAGAATATTTTTTTTTAAATGCTTGCACTTTTTCAAAAATTTTCAAAAGCGTTTTTTAAATAGTTGTTGATGATCTCGCTATTTAATCATTATATCAATAAAACATCACATGCATAATTTTGTATGAAAATGGTTGAAACCAATGCCTTTTAAAAAAGCGCCCTCTTGTGTTTGAATGGCTCTTTTTGAATGATAACAGGCTTTTTACTTAGTCGTTTGTAATTTTGTATACCTTTCTAGCATGGTGGAGTTATAACTATTAGTTTATAATGTTACTGTGCAGGTTTTAGCTACTTAAGTTCAGCCTTACCAAAACTAAACTACCCCTTTAACTTGCACGAAATATGTCATAGTTACATATTTATCATTAATAAATGCTTTGCACAATTAGATAAATAATATGTAATGACACAAATTTACTTGTTATTGTCATTATCACCTTTTCTTTCTTTTGTTATCTTAATTGCAAGAAGTCATTTTCTTTTAATATTTTGAAACAAAATACACTTCATCTAGCACGCTATAGTTAATTTATATATGTTACTAATAATTATTGTGTACATATCACTAAGTTATATTACGATGCAAAGACACAAATCGATGATTGATTAATACATATTTATTATCAATAATTATTTTGTACAGTTAAAGACATTACATTTAGCAAGAACAACACAGTTCTATTATAATTATTATTATTATTACTACTTTTGTTTAAATTCGTCAGCAAAATACTTTGTATTATACTTTTGAAATAAAGCACACTTCAATTAACACGCTATGAATCATACATATTTATCATCAACAATTGTTTGTCAGAAGCATTTAGCGACACCAACACAATAAATTGTGTTTTGATACGTATTACCCTCTCCTCGTTGTGAGTTTTCTTGGATTACATTTGTCATGTACATACTATTATAGCTTGCAACTAAAACACATTTCAACTACCGCAGTATGATTAATGCATATCTATGAACAACGATTAATTTATACAATTCAATACATGATATTTAACGACACAAAATTCATTATTATTGATTTAAACATTTGTTCTTACATTTGGCAATTTCAAACTATAGTACACATCTAAAAGAAGAAAACAAAAACTTGCCACAAATCATTCGACGAAAGCAATACAAAGGACAAAGATAAATATTAGTTAAAACATTCAAATATACATATAATGTTCCCTTTGCGTGGGACCATGCACGATGTGTGACTGTTGCAGCATGTTAACGTTTTGTCTTAAACAAATAAGTGTTGCCCCTAGGTTTCTTTCTTTTAAGGGGATGGTTTCACTGCTTATTTTTCTCAAATGTTTACTGATTTCCCGCAGGTTGAACTAACATAAATGCTTTATCTACCTCCGAGTACGTCTGAGACGTATCTCGTTAGCTTTTAATTGAAATACTGCAAATAACAAAGCTGGCCCAGTGTGACATGCTCACACCACACTGCATATCGTCATATACACATACATACTTATCTGGGCCCGTATTCATCAATCACCGCTTGCTTAGTTCCATGCTAGTTTATTCCAAATGATACAGTTTAGTAATTGTGCTACATACAGTTTTCATAGTCCCCAACTAGGTTTAGCAGGTCGAGCCCAAATGTATCTACTAAATTCACCTTAGTTAGCAACTAGACGACCGCGGGTTTAATAGAAAGCTACACAATTCGGAATGGACTTAACATAACACTAAGCTAGCGGGGTTTGATAAATATGGGACCAGGGGGTGTTTAACAGAGATCCTAAGTTGATCTTAGCACTAAGATGGACTTAAATATTACGGAAAGCCATTAGTGTCTTGAAACAGTTTTGTAAAAGTTATGTTGAAATGCATAAAATGTTGATTCAAATCATATATATTTTCTAATTATTAAAGAAATTTCATGAATGTTATGTGAAGATCATGAATCTCTTTGATATATGATTTGAATAAACATTTTATGCATTTCAACATAACTTTTACAAAACTGTTTCAAGACACTAGTGGCTTTCCATAATATGTAAGACCATCTTAGTGCTAAGATCAACTTAGGATCTCTGTGAAACACCCCCCAGGACATAACTGTCCCCAGAAAATAGAGAGCAGAATGCTGCATCCAGTTAAGCATCCATACCTAAACGACTACACTCTTGGCTAACCTCAGACCACTGTGATTTGACACACCACTTCTGGAGAGTCAGTATTCAGAGGATGGTTGCAATCAAGGTCATTCCATTCAGAGGATGGTTGCAATCAAGGTCATTCCATTCAGAGGATGGTTGCAATCAAGGTCATTCCATTCAGAGGATGGTTGCAATCAAGGTCATTCCATTCAGAGGATAGTTGCAATCAAGGTCATTCCATTCAGAGGATGGTTGCAATCAAGGTCATTCCATTCAGAGGATGGTTGCAATCAAGGTCATTCCATTCAGAGGATGGTTGCAATCAAGGTCATTCCATTCTCCAGGAGCGTTGTCCTCCCATATGTGAGCACAATCTTCATTTCCTCCAGAGTTGTTCGGCTGTTCAGCCTTCCAGTCTGAAATGTAAATTCATACATATACATAAACAAACTCAATCGTCAAATTAATAATCACAAAACAAGTATTTCGGATTTGTGTCTTGAATTCTGTGTTTTTCTCCGTTCCATTTTAATTAATATCAAGTTTTGATAACCTTTCTATCAGGGAATACTTTTCCCAATACATATGAAAGAAGAAGTAAACTTAGATTTATACAACAATAACTAAAGGTAATTACATCGTATCTTACACTTTAAAGAAAGATTATTTCCGCAGTGTTTTTTTATACCCAGCAAACCTTTCTGGCAATAATAATTACATAAACGGTCGTTATTATAATTGTATCTTGCTTTATGATGGTTATTTCATAAAGTATACATTAATTGAACACATCACGTCAATATAATTAAGCATTACTAGAGAGCAATAAGTACATTTATATTTGGGCTTACGGATGTCCCTATGCCACAGTTTTTTAAACATGCAAGATCCAATGTTCAACAACTGCATAACCACCTCAACATGGTATAAGATTCTGTGTTTAATGCCGTCATATAACTGTGTTTAAATGCCGTCATATATGGGATAGCACGCGAATAAACATACCATATGCCATTGCGAATATAAACTTTTATATCCTCTTAAATGCCTAGACACGAATGAACATTTAGATTGTGGCAATTATTAAAACGACACAAAGATCATCAAACTGGTTAGGTAACCACTGTTGTTTAGTCTAATGCTATGTCGGTGGTAACGCAACTCGCTTTTGTACGCACTCGGATGACGTTTAATGCGGTACCGTTGGAAATAATGGTTTAAAAACACTAATTATTTTCATTATTAGTAATTTACGCTTGTCCCTTTGTAATTGTCCATTTTCTCCTTTTCCTTCACTTTCCCATTTCATTGAACCTCTTGATAGTCCCTAAAACACGAACACATACATACGGGGATCGTGCATTTGCAACAGTATCACCCAGGTTATGGAATGAGCTTCCCCCAAAATTGAGAGACGTTACAAACACAGATTGTTTTGTGAAGTCATTAAAGACCCATCTTTTTGTTTAAATAAGCTGCACTGTAATTATATTTATCTTTTCTTTAATTGTATAATTTTTGTTTGTGTATGTTGTTTTTGTAGGTTGTATTATATTTTGTTGATTTAATTTAGTATGTAAAGCGCATAGAGAGTAATCTTACTATTATGCGCTATATAAATATATATTATTAGTATTATTATTATTATTATTATATTATTTGTATATTGTATCGCTTGTAGTCTGTACCTGTACTAATAGTAAGTAAACAATAATAATAACAATCTCGATTTATATAGCGCCTAATATGATTGATAATCATCTCTAAGCGCTTTACAATGAACATATATATTACCCCCGGTCATAGGATACAATGCAAACCAGCACACATCGTGTGTACCATCTCCACTCCCTGGGGAGCATTCCTTCCAAGCGCTCATGGGCTCAAGAAGATCGTTCACATAAGGCTTTCACCTCCTACCGGGTCCCCATTTATACACCTGGGTAGAGAGCAGCAATTGTGGACAAATTATCTTGCCGAAGGACAAAGGCAGTGGGCAGGGTTCGAACCCAAGATCTCATGATCGGAAAGCGCGCGCTATACCAATCTTGCCACATCCACACAAATGCAATCGTTTGGCTTCTCTTAACTTAAATAATGTAGAAAACAAGGACAC
The DNA here is from genome assembly GCA_037951105.1 of Echinarachnius parma. Taxonomy (NCBI): domain Eukaryota; kingdom Metazoa; phylum Echinodermata; class Echinoidea; order Clypeasteroida; family Echinarachniidae; genus Echinarachnius; species Echinarachnius parma. The sequence continues at coordinate 9,860 of JBAMJV010009195.1, forward strand.
GTACTTCTGTAAGAACCGGGGGTTCTAGCTCTGTCCCGCTCACAGATCCATTCGCCTTCTGTCTCGATGTCGTCGCAGTTCAACCAATATCTGTGGAGATCCGCGGGCATGACATCCCTGAAGGCCGCAATTTCAGCATCGTCATCGATGTATAGAAGAGATGGAAAGCATAATGAGCCCCCGTACCAAACCTTACGGGCACAAATAAGATTAGTCTATAGTTAAATCGATGTCATTTTAATTAAATCAAAAATCGACAAAGTCGGGCACAATAATTATCCCCGAAAATACAAAAAAAAACTTGCCGTATTAAATCTAATACATAATCGTAAATAATCTACGACTAAAGATATTCTACAAAATAAGATGCAAATATGTAAGTAGTTATGTTTCTTGAAATCCTGTGGATGTGAAATACACTTATGAAAGGTCTTTAATATTCCCCTTGAATTGCCCACTTATTTTGAATAAACTAATTAATTTAGTGTATTTTGGACACATTGTAATTTTCCGACAGGGGCACATTTAACAAATTGTTATATTGTTGAGCACAATATCTACAACAAAACAAAACTACTGTTAACTAACCCCAGGCAGGCTGGCGCAGTAGACCTTCGCATTATACCAGTTCATCTGCTGCCGGGGGAAGAGGTACATCATCCGGATGCCCAGTGTCCATCCTGAATGGCAGTGCAGGAATAAATATGTAGACATGTATAATATTATACCAGGCGCCAGAGTAGTCATAGTTAAGAACAGTAAAACGGAGATAAGCGGAACTTAGCGATAAGTTTTGGCGAGAGGGTATATCTGCGCACCGCAGAGTATCGATTACGTCCGTATAATTATGTACAATGTATGTAAAAAGCTTCCCTTAACGTAATATTTATACAATACGTGCGCGAAAAGGACCCTGTATGATGCTTGCACTCTGAGTTTTGTCGATGAGTGTATTATCGCATGAATGCACGTCGCTCACACTGCTTACAAACATATGCGTGATTGACTCAAATTATCATTACTATTGTCCCGTAGTCCTGAATTCGAGCGCAACATGAAACAATTGTTCGGATACAACGCAACACGTAAATACCCTCCATTACCTTAAAGGGGAACACCAGGCAAAGAACAACACATTATTATATGTTTTGGTACCGTTTTGTGATATCAAATAGATACCCAACATTTTTCAAAGGGTTGTGTAATTCATAAACAAAGCAATTAATTTTCACCACTTACGGAACCACTGCTATTTCCTGGTTCCATACGGGCCAACCATTTGCGAATGCGCCAATGCTATTCACGCGTACGTTTGTAGACAATAGATTCCCGGGCGATTCGTTCGCTCTGCACACACATCGCAATTCACCGCACGCATCGCAGTCTTCGCAATTCAGACCGCATGAACGCATGCTTTAGAATGGTGATGCGTTTCCAATTATATATTTTGTCTATGGATACATATTATTGTGAACTTGTTGATGGAATGGAATACTAAAGATGTTACCTTTCTTTAATAAGAATATTATTTTTGGGTGGTGGTACCCTTTAACCAAAGAAATTTGGTAAAACTGCGCCTAGATAAACATGTTTGTATATTTGTTCACGGAACTACCGTGTTCAATTAAACATTTTATCAATTTATTCATGGTCGACTAAGCAGACAGTTGTTAAGAAAGCATGTCCCAATACAAAATTCATGAGATATAGAGGACAACTAAATCGGGCTAAGTTTAGTTTCACTCTTAGACACTAAATATCCGGATAAATCAGTCAACGTTTAAGCATAAACTTGAAGGTACCAATCTGTTTATACGGGTGACTATAATATACAATGCATTCTGACTAATTCGTAACAAAATCAGATGAAACATACAATTTTAGATAATAACCAACTAGGAACATTTGTGGAGTTTATCGCCAACCCATTTCCACTTATCACATTTATGAACATTATCAGTATAATATAACAAAGTAAAATATTGTAAAATCTACAGCCACTTTCATAAGGTAAATACAAATGTATAAAGGAGTGTGGAAAAATGGTGATTCTATGCCAGTAACTTACCTTGACAAACTGCCTCTGAGCCGGACCAGCCAGACGATGTACAGGTGCGCTGACTGCTACCCGATGTCAGGTTGTACCCTGTATTACACGTATAGGTGCAGACACTGTTGTAGTTGATGGTGTCCGTGCAAGACACTGATCCGTGATCCAGCGTGGCCAGTACAGGAAGACACGGTATCCCTGTTAAAAAAAAAGTCGACAGTCTCTTTAACGCCAGTTCGTAGTTACAATCTGCGCATGCGCAATACAAAGGTCAATCATACCAATGCGGCATTCATCGAATTGAAAGGACTGGATAAGGTTCTTTACTTGTTATTCTTTGGATACATCGATTGGAAATTCCTTGTGGCGTAGGTTGATCAATTGTTCTCATGAAAGTAACAAAGGATATCCCATGACAACCATCTGCCACTCTGAACATGACTGCACAGAGTAAAAGCTTTATACCCTACCCATGATTGTAGAATTCAATGGTCAAGGGGTCAAACGACCCATATCCGGGTCCCATATGCTATCTACGAACTGGTCTATAATTGCCATCATTCACTGCAGTCAAGTTGTTCTACATAATTCTCCAGTGTAAACAACAGTTAGGGCACGTAATGTTGTTATAATGTATTTGGTTGTACATCAGCACGTGTGTTCCAATGCATCTACATTGTATTTTGAATTGTGAAACAATTAACATTTACATAATTTGTAACTGTTCCATCTTCCTACTTAGAGAAACATGTTGAAATGTTCATAGTTTTTAGTTTGTTCCTATTACACAATACATTATTTTTTAAATATTGAGCTCCAGCGTGGCAAAAAGCAATTCCTGGATAGTTACTTACCCTGACAAACTGCCCGTGAGCCGGACCAGCCAGACGATGTACAGGTGCGCTGACTGCTACCCGATGTCAGGGTGTACCCCGTATCACAGGTGTAGGTGCAGACACTGTTGTAGTTGATGGTGTCCGTGCATGACACCGATCCATACTCCGGGGCTGCTGGTGTAGGTGAACACGTTATCCCTGTAATTGAAATACAATAATGAAAAATACGCACAATCATCTTGAATGTTCACTACATTAATGGATAATATTTCGATAAGTCATCAATTCACATCATATTGTATCGTCCTCCACATCCTTCATTTTTCCTCCTACTTTTTCTTATCGTCCTCCTAGTCCTCCTACTCGTCCTCCCCCTCCTCCTCCTTCTCCTTCTCTTTCTTCTTCTTCTGCTTCTTAATTTTCTTCTTATTCATCTTCTTTTTCTTCGTCATCTTCTTCTTGATCTCTTCGTAATCGTCTTCTATTACATTTCTCAAGATGTCTTGTTATGTATCCAATGTTCCAAGTTATCCTATTTACTATATTCCCTCCGCAGCGTAAACAGATTGAATTTGAGTTTGGCTGGAGTGGGGCAAAATATGGCACCAGCCTTGTCAGTTACTTACAATGACACACCGCCTCTGAGCCGGACCAGCCAGACGATGTACAGGTGCGCTGACTGCTACCCGATGTCAGGTTGTACCCCGTATCACAGGCATAGGTGCAGACACTGTTGTAGTTGATGGTGTCCATGCAAGACACTGATCCGTCACTCGGGTATGCGAGTTCAGGAGAACACGTTATCCCTGTTAAAAAAGTCGAAAGTTTATTTAACAATAAGCAAGTTATTGTCCAGAGTATATAAGAATAGGTAATGTTTATATAACTCAACATCTGACATCATTCTTTGCGGTCAAGTCGTTTTGACATAATTTGAGTTTGCTAAAGCAGGAGAGCACGTTGTCTCTGTAATCGAAATACTCTTATTAACAATACGCACTATCGTTTAAAACACTTTAAATACAACATTTTATGTTAATATGAATAACCAATGTACATCATTCTCTGCGGTCAACTCGTCTTAAATCATTCTTACAGGAAAACCACAGTTTGCGATTCGGGTTTTTAGTTGCTCTTTAATGGTTCTATGTCATGGAAATCACATTAAAACATTTTTTAGCCTATCAGGGATAGTTTTTCACGTGGATTCCGAATACAATGATATTTCTTTCAATGGAAAAGTCAATTAAAAAAGGAATCAACTTCAAACATATTCAAATTGGGAACGCCCACACAAAATGTCGCCAGAGTGAAATTCTGTATACGACCTCATCTGTCAATCACAACTCAGTTACATATAAGATGAACAATGCACCTTCACCAAAGCTGAGCGCCTGCTCACAATAGTATCACATGATTGAATACACACCCAACTAACACACTCTCAATTTCAATAGCAGTTGCTTTGTGAGAAAAGCCCAACCATCATTATGAAAAGAAAGGCACTGACAAGCTATTGTATGGAAGTATGCAGGGCATGCTATTCTGGGCTTATTATTTTTGTCCTTCTCTTTTTCCATCTATTGTAAGCTGACGTCAATAGCTTATCAGTGCTTTACTTGTCCTTATGATGGTTGAGGTTTTTCTGACATACATGTAGCAACTGCTATTGAAATTGAAATTGTGTGGGTTGGAAGTGTATTCAAAGATGTGATACTATTGTGAGCAGGCACTCAGCCTGGTGGAAGGTGCATTGTTTATCTTACAAGTAACTGAGTTGTGATTGACAGATGAGGTCGTATACATAATTTCACTCTAGAAAGTTTTTTTGAGAGGTGGGGCTTAGGCTTGCCTTAGCAAGGTGAACAAAATAATTGCAACATATTATAAAATCAACAAAACATATTTCGGTTAAACAGTTTACAAATAGTTGATGTATACACTAATACAGATAAATAGAAGCCAACGTGTATTCGCATTACATTGCCTCTTTAAAGATGTCCCTATATGTTGGTTGTTCAACGGACATGTGTGTAAATGTATCAACAAGTGTGAATTCTGGAGCAATACACTCTGACATTTGAAAATATTCCATCATCTAAAGTAATCAAACTATTCTTAGATGAGGTTTATAGTTTGTTCCCAGATCGGAACTAATAACGGGCGCAATAAGGCAAAATAGCGAGTTACGTACCCCTACAAACTACACGTGAGCCGGACCAGCCAGACGATGTGCAGGTGCGCTCACTGCTACCCGATTCCAGGGTGTACCCCGTATCGCACGTAAAGGTGCAGACACTGTTGTAGTTGATGGTGTTCGTGCAAGACACCGTTTGGTGATTTGTGTTTGCGAGTGCAGGAGAACACGTCATCCCTGTAATATAAATACTCAGATTAAATCATTGGAGCATGATATGTGATTGTTTTTTGTATAGAAGGGAGTAAAACGATGTTTTATTTTATCCCGAATATTCGCGTTAAGTATACGAAATCGGAAACTATGAAGGATTTAATATCCGAATCGGGATACTCTTGACTACGTTCACAGTTTTGACAAAGTTAATGGATCACTATAACAATGTGCATATTTATTTACAACATTTACTGCAATGGATACTGTTTAGATATATCACCGACTTACATCAATCCATATAACCAAGTCGTCTTAACAGCCCAAACTGGTTATCTCCAACCCGGGAAGAGATATACCTCTCCGGTATAATAACGCGTATAATTTTGAATTAACACTTTATTTTCGTTATTCACTGCTCACTTATTCTTTCATTCTATTGTTTTTAAACAAATTATGTAGTTTATGTAGTTCATGTAGTTTATGCAGTTTGTGTAGTTTATGTACTGTATGTAGTTTATGTAGTTTGTGTAGTTTATGTAGTTTATGTAGTGTATGTAGTTTATGCAGTTTGTGTAGTTTATGTAGTTTATGTAGTTTAAGTAGTTTAAGTAGTTTATCATATTGTCCTTGTTATCTTCATTTCACTGTTATTAATGCTTTTGGATACATTCTCGTTATAATGTGAAACAAAGCTGTACAATCGGAAATAATATCGTTAATGATATTCGTTTGTCTCGCAATGTATGGTCAAACTAGGAATCTAAACGATCATGACGTTTCGTATGCTACTGCAATACTTTGTCAAATGATAATATCGAATGTAGACACTCGGCTTTTATGCTCTACCGTGGCTCCCAACATCACAATCTCGCATGAGCGATTGCGTTCCTGATAGGTCAACTGTACAACAAGCTGTACAACTTTGGTTCTCAGACAATAATAACGTAGAAAGCCCTTCCACTGACCCATGGACAAACTATTACAAACAATAGTTTGAAACAATCTGAGCAATATATTCCCGCCAATTTTGGCGGACTTGACAACTCTTGTTTACCGTTGACTCCTTCCAACGATTAGCGTCGATATTACATATCAAGAACGAATAGTAATAACATGAATAAAGGGATCTAGTAACATTGTTCAAATATTCAAAATTTACTTGGAAGTTTAGCAGTCCTCTCAAACCTCATACCTCATAAAGAGGTATTTACGATTGAAGATTGAAGCCTGGTCACACAGGACACGACTATACCCACGAATGCAGTACGAATTGGTACAAATCTATTGCAAGCCGTTTTTAACATTTATTCCTATTTCTTGATATCAAGAATTCAATTCTTGATATCAAGAAATCATATTCTTGATATCAAGAAATCATATTCTTGATATCAAGAAATGCATTCTTGATATCAAGAAATACTTTTCTGCTGTTAAGCATTGGTAATTCTTGATATCAAGAACTACATTCTTGATATCAATAATTCAATTTTTGATATCAAGAAATAGGAATAAATGTTAAAACGGCTTGCCATAGATTCGTACCAATGCGTACTGCATTCGTGGGTTTAGTCGTGTCCTGTGTGACCAGGCCTTTAAGTTGGCCCATATGTTAAGTACGCACCCGTTTCGCAATTTGCTCCTGTATAATACGGCGCACAGATGCACTCATACCCAGAGAGCGTTTCCACACATGTAGCGTTGTTCTTGCAGGGGTTTCTCAAACAATCTGTGTTTGCATACAAACGATAATAGGAAACAAACTGAAAACAATCTGCTTTGTTAGCCATGTCAGAATGCAGTGACCAAGAATTGTTACTTTTCATTATAGGGTCTGACATATCTGGATAATGTTCTTATGTTAAAGGGGTAGTACAGTTTTGGTAAGGCTGAACTTTAGTAACCAAACTTGGACAGTAACATTATAAACTAATATTTATAACTCCACCATGCTAGAAAGGTATACAAAATTACAAACGACTAAGTAAAAAGCCCATTATCATTTAAAAAGAGCCATTAAAACACAAGAGGGCGCTCTCTATTAAAAAGGCATTGGTTTTGTAAAAAATATGCATGTGATGTTTTATTGCAATCATGATTAAATAGAGAGATCATCAACAACTATTTTAAAAACGCTTTTGAAATTTGTTGAAAAAGTGTATGTATTTTTGTGATTTTTTTCAAAAATTCTTCTAATTATTTGGGCCCCAAATAATTATAAGATCATATATATGTATTGATATTTCAGCCGTTTCTAGACCGATTTTGACAAAATAAAGTTTGTTCTGCCATTAAAATTGCATGTTCTCTCAAATTCGACACTCAGTTTTTCATTACCTCACAAAAAATTGTGATCTGCAGCGCCCTCTCTACCAAAACTACCCCTTTAACAATTAAAGCTCTTACTGCTTGGTACTTATTGTGATGCTTTTAAAAAGTGATTGTTGAGACTTCAATTATCATTGTACATGAGGTGGACATAAACAATAGAACTTTTCCGGACGCTGTTCAAGGTTATCTAACATGTCTCCATGATAATATAAACATTTTAACGGAATACATGCATTGTATTACTTTGTTATCATAATCCAAACAACCAGAGAGGCCAAGAGAAATTTCAAACCCACACGATAACACTGCGTTGTTAAGTACAACATGTCCCAAAATTAATTACAACGGGACTTTCTGCAACGATAACTTTAAAGATAGTAGATCAATCAGAATGATATTTCATGGTATGAAACTATAACTTATTACCTACATCTTGCGGAAAACCCTATTCGATTTGCTTCAGTGGTCATGGAGAATGAGGATCTTTTGTCAATCATGTCAGATGTCCCTTCCCTCCAGGTTTTGTAATGTAAGGAGACGTGTTGTCCATTGTGTCCACGCGTTATGAACGAAAATGGACACAGTCAGTACTCTGAACTATTTATAAAACTAAATTCCTTGCTCCATTTGATCATGCATGTCTCAATGATCAATAAAGACTTGACTATAACTTACTGGGAGGAGAAAGAGATGGTTAAATCTCATATAGTATGATCAAATTGCAAAAATTATGCCCATGATATACACAACTTTTTTTATATTTTACATTTTTTTAGCAGAATACAGCATTGTACCTCATCAAAAATGTATATTGTTTTAAATAGTTGAACATTTAGTTTACTGAACATTCTGTTGAAAATGTTCAAATTTTGCAATAATTTTGGAAAAAATTATTGCCATTTTCAAAATAATTTTTTGCTAATTGAAAAAAAATTGAAATATTAATTTTTTTCTCAAAACCGCTTGATTACATATCAAATGTACAATTAAAACAGTTTCATGCACAATGGAGCATTTTTGCGGGTTATTTCTAGAGAAAGTGGACAAAAGTGTAATGTCCGTGACGCTGAAAATGTAATGTCCGTGATGCAACGTTTTGTTGTCTAGATCACATATGATTGGCCCGTTTCTCAAAATACAACTTGGATTCAATTCATCATTGCCTTGTCTATAATTGAATGTCTAAATCACCTTTGTGAGGTCTCAGAACTCACAGACTGTTGCAAAGATGTATATGGATGCAAAAAGTCATGTCCAAACAAATGTAATGTCCGTGACGGCGCATATTTTGCAGAATTACTCAGTAACGAATTGGATAAATGTTCTGAAACTTTTTTTGCATACTTAACCAGGCTATTGCTTTGTATAAAAGTTAGACATTAGGTAGAGGTATGAATTAGTAGTAGCATTGGAAAGTCATGACACTTCTCTGATTTGTAATGTCCGTGACGCTGGAGTTGCTGACTTCTGACAATGGTCGAAATCTGGCAACAGTACCCTACAATCATAACATAAATTTAAAACATCGAATGTCATTACCTGGAAGGGAACAGACTACCGCCGATTTAGCAGCAGATATTTCCCCCATAGCCCGGTCGATGGATGCCGAGACTCTCCCCTGTTTGAGGAGCAGTTGTACTCGCTTCCCACTTGGACCAACGATACTCGGACAGGACAAGCGTTCTGTTTCGTCACAGCAAATTGTTCCTGAACATTAAAAGGACATAGTTAGTAGTTGAAGAGATGGTACAGATGTTGTTTCTTTGGAAGTACATGTAATACGTGCAAGTCATCATTACAGACTAAACAGTACAGATGTTGTTTCTTTGAAAGTACATGTAATACGTGCAAGTCATCATTACAAACTTAAAGTTTTAATTCAAAACTTTGGGGCTTTGGCAACGGACACATTTAGAAAGCGCACCTAAAATATAGGCAAACTGATGTAATATTCGGGAGATTCCACATTATATTCAGGCAAAGTCATACATATGCGTACCCATGATGGTGCTTGAGGGTCAAACACCCCGCTTTCGCGAAATATTACTGGGTTTGGTTGTTCAAACACACACCTTTAGTTTTTTCGTCATCCTCATAACCCATACCTTACTCAACACATGTTATTAACCATTCATAATTTTACTTTTGTATCGCAGTCAGTACTTATACATGAGTACACGTCCAGTACAATACATCGGTGAATATAATACTTTAAAATCATCATTGAGATATATTATTAGAGCTCAGAAAATACACATTTCATGATTCATCTGGTAGTTTTAGCACATGTTAAAGAATAAACTAGATCCCTTTAATCCAAGTAAATAAATCGCGGCCGTGTCTCCCCATCAACAATATTTTCGATATTACTCAGCAATGCGTGCAGAAGATCTCGCCCGCCCGCCCGCGAATTTGCGATTCCCAAACCATTCAGTGTATCCTAATTAATTATTCATAAGCAGTGATGTAGGTCAAGGGCTACTCATGAATTTGTATAACTAGGATTAGGGTTTGAGTAGGTTTGAGGGTTATAGTCACAATGAGACCATACTGACCATCAACAGTTTACGTAGCCTATATTATGTGGAGTTCAGCTCTTAGGCCCTCTTGGGGTCACGGGTTCGAATCCTCTATTATGACTATTCTTTTCTTTTGCCATAATACATGGTAAGTAGCCGTTCATTTAGTAAATGTGTCATGCACAGTTTTACTAAAGTCTGAAGTCTGTGGCCTACATCACTGCTTATGAATAATTCACAAGGATTTGCTGAATGGTTTGGGAAACGCAAATTCGCCGGCCGCCCAGCTGGTTCCTGATTGTTTTTGTTTCTTTTCAGGTAATGTGCATCTTGCGGAATTTGTTTAAGCGACGTATCGTTCAAAGAGTTTGGTGACCATACTGTCTTTATGTGCTGTACATGTCAGCTCGAAACTGTTTTTGTATGATTTCATAGGAACAATATTTGTTCTGGTGTAGAGATAATCGATTCATTATGTGATATTTTTCATTTCAAATGCTGTTAGGCAAAAAAATAACTGAATAATAGATATAAATCATTAAAAAATGGAATGCATTATTATGTAACAATTCAAGAAAATACATTTGAAAGTATCATCACATTATAGTACATACGAAATGAGCAAGATCTTACATTTGCAAATGGTACAAATTATATTATCGATCAACATCACTATTCAATAAATATAATGTAAATGTGCGACCTATACATAACATTGCATAACCTTAATAATGCAACTAAATATAACTATGTAAATTAGGTGATTTTTAACCTAGACAATCGGGCGTTTTACGGCTCCGATCTGCAAAGTGCCGCAACCCCCCCCCCCCCCTTTTCCTGGTGGAATTATTTATAATATACCGGCTTTCATGTACCAAACTTGTTTTCTTCTTTTATCTAAGTATTTATCGAGGGTGGATTAACCTTTTGAGTGTCATGGTTGACTCGAGTTTCAATAGTCATTGAAATACATATGTTGCATTGTTCCTAAATGCACACAATAAACCAGGCGCGCCGATTCCATCCGAAAACACAATGCATTGGGAGGGGGGGGGGGGGGGGGGCAGAGCATTGTTCACAAACAATGCTCGCCCCCCATTGCATTGTGTTTTCGGATGGAATCGGCGCGCCTGCAGTAAACGACTATTGAATATATTTTGTATAGATTAATTATTTCCTAGGATAATTTTCTCTTGTAATAGTACTCACCACGAAGTAAGATGACGATGAGAACGATGGGACTAATCTCATTGAGGTTCATGATGCAGGTAATGGAGCCGGGATACGACGAATACCAAGGAGGGGCTATCATGCAAAGTTAAGGAAAGTCTTAGTTTAGTTGACATTTTGGAAAATAGTGTTAATAGTGGAATATGCAACACAATCCCGATTATTTCATCAAAGTTTCTGTTGTCAGTACTTTTTTCTAAATTATACTTGATAATTTGACCAAAACAAAACAAACAGCATTTCTGGAGAACAACAAATTAAGGTGTGCCATTAGCGTAGCTACAGGGGGCACCTGGGTAGGGGGGGGGGGGGGGGGCACGTGCCCCCTAAAATCTGCCCCCAAACTAACAAACATTAGAGAACAATGTAAATTAAAAACGTAAGGTGTGCCCCAAATCATTCGCGTGCCCTATCATTCCAAACACGTTACGCCACTGAGGTGTGCCAAAAAATAAAGGGGACCACCGGGCATTATAAAACCAATGCTTAGTTGTTTTGGTACTATAATTGAATATCAATCATACTCTGATGGGGTCTGATATGTTTCTGTAATTTGAGAACAATGCAATTAATTACTACGACCTACGGAACCACAGCTATTTAGTGGTTCGCGCGCACGACTTTTGTTTGAACGACCGCTCAATTAATACGCGTACGTTTTATGGTAGTATGTGCGATTTATCGCATAGCCCATGCGATAGTTAGTATCGTTTCGGGCATGCATGCAATATAATACGCCCGCTCGCGCTCGCACTCTGATGTACACATAATGCCCAGGCGCTATTATAGCCACCGCACATTGAAGTACGTTAGTAGTATACTTCAATGCCACCGCACCATGCATGTAGGTTACTCTGCATGCATGCAATGTATATATAGTACAGTACAGTGTTTAGCGCTACGTGTATTACGCGATATATGTTGTTTCTGAACGCCAAGTTGATATTTTATTCGCTGCACACACGAGATTTTTTAGATTTTCTCTGCTTGCTGCGATATATCGCAGTTGCGATCGATAAGAGGATCGTTAAGTGATATCGTTATCGGAACTGCGCTGACAGAATGATTGACAGGTGATATTAAAAAAGATTCCCTGGCGATGTAGAAATACTTTCAGGATCATCTTTGATGTAAGAGAGTTAAATCTCTGTCTGGTGGTACGAACACGCTGGGCAAAACTTTTTCAGATCATCGGTGAAGATGAACACAAACACGCAATGTATAAAAATAGCTCGACCAAATGATGACTTACATTTTTAATTATCACTATTTAATTGTAATTCGATGTTTCTTGCAATAAAATGTATCTGTAAACTTTGTTAATAAAATGTATTTAAATGTATAGTAAAATACAGAATTATAACACACGATTTAACGCGTGTTTTTTTTTTATATCGCACATTAATGTAGACATTGCACTTCTAAAGAAAATGCATGGAGCACAGTATGCCCTCCCTCACACACACACACATATATACACACACACACACACACACACACACACACACACACACACACACACACACATACACACAATAATTTGACAACAAACAATACAGACTTAAGACTGTAAGAAGAACTCTCAATAAAATTAATCTGTTTACATCCAGATGTTAACTGATTTTGTACAAATTCATAATAATTGCAAAAATATTATACAAACTAGCTTTAAAGGGGTAGTACATTTTTGTTAAGGCTGAGCTTTAGTAACCAAAATCTGCACAATAGCAATACACACTAATAGTTATAACTCCACCATGCTTGAAAGGTATAGATCATGACAAACGACTAATTAAGAAGCCTATACACATTCAAACAGAGCCATTAAAACACAAGAGGGTGCTCCCTAATAAAGCATTGGTTTTAACCATTATGCATGTGATGACTTGTTTAAATAGTGATTAGAAAGAGAGATCATCAACAACTATTTAAAAACCCCTTTGAACATTTTTGAAAAAGTACAGGTATTTTCTGGGCCCCCATCAGATGTATTACGATCGGATATATTCATTGATATTTCAGCCGTTTTTGAACCGATTTTAATAAAGTGTATTGTGCCATTAAAATTGCATGTTCTTTCAAACTTAGCACTCAGTTTTGCATTACCTCACAAAAAGATTATTTCTTGCAGCGGCCTCTATACCAAAACTGAACTACCCCTTATATACACTTTAATGTTATGATTATAAATAAACAAAAAACATTACATAATTATAACACAACATGAAGGTAATTCTGATTTCCTAGATCTCACAGATAGACTTAATCCTTACAGCTCTGACCATAATACTTATGTTATCATGACGAAACAAACATTAACTCTTATTTCTTGTTAATCTCGAAAATTAATTCAGACATATTTTCTCCGAAAGAACTGCATGGCTTCTAAAGACTGCATGTCTGACTAAAACGACATTGTATAACATTTTTCCTAAATAGTCTAGGTTAAATTCAAAAAGTCATTATATCATAAACATACTCTTAAAAAAAGGTTTTAAATTGTTTCTCTAGCAGTGTTCCGAACAAAGTGATTTATTTTGTACATTTAATGCTAATGAAATCCAACTAATAGACTTCATCAGTAGTTAGATCCGGCTAACGTACTCACCATACGATACAGTTATCCTTCAGTTTGTTTCTGATGTGTTCGTAGCAGTTTAGGCAGAGATGTTATGATGGAAACAGTCGCTTGAGAGTAACTAGCTTAGAGTAACTCTCGCTAGCATGCCTCCAGTCATCTGCCTTTAGCTTAGAGTAACTCTCGCTAGCATGCCTCCAGTCATCTGCCTTTAGCTTAGAGTAACTCTCGCTAGCATGCCTCCAGTCATCTGCCTTTAGCTTAGAGTAACTCTCGCTAGCATGCCTCCAGTCATCTGCCTTTAGCTTAGAGTAACTCTCGCTAGCATGCCTCCAGTCATCTGCCTTTAGCTTAGAGTAACTCTCGCTAGCATGCCTCCAGTCATCTGCCTTTAGCTTAGAGTAACTCTCGCTAGCATGCCTCCAGTCATCTGCCTTTAGCTTAGAGTAACTCTCGCTAGCATGCCTCCAGTCATCTGCCTTTAGCTTAGAGTAACTCTCGCTAGCATGCCTCCAGTCATCTGCCTTTCAAAACTTTGATGCGCAGGGAACACTCCAAACCCGATATGCGCAGTCATCTTGATTGCATCATGCGAACGTGCATGCGCAAAGCGTTGACTCGTGGGTAGCCAATCTCAGACCGTCGTGCACTTCCGTTTCGATAGCGAGTAGTCGGAAATTGGCAGGGCAACTCCACGGGACAAGTTAACACAAGTTAAAGCAAAAATAGTAATATTGGCGCTATATCACATCTTTGTTTTTCTTATTGGTTATCTTATCAATGAATCATGAACTTGTAACTATATTCTTCACTTTGCACTGTATTTTGTTTGTTTGATTTTCGGCTTTCGCTTTCCAGGAGAAACTAAATCGATACATACAACTTTACTCATGGGGGGTGTTTCACAAAGACCCCAATTCAAACTAATCTAAGTTGGACTTAAACATTATTGAAAGTCGTTAGTTTCTTTGAAACATTTGTATAAAAGTTCTTTTAAAAGGGATATACATTTTGTATTATAAAGGAGATTTCATGTTCTTGATGTTAAATTTATGGAAAGTATAAAACACATGCATTTTTGATGTTGTAATATGTTTTATTCCAATGCTACAAATGGCTTACCAAGATGTTTAAGTCCAACTTAGGATCTTTGTAAAACACCCCCTAAAAGTACACCGTGAATTGTCCATAAATATTCTCAGTTGTTATAGTCTTTTCTGGTGTGTTCTTTTTTTAAGGGTATCAGAATGGAATATTGTATTAAACTAACACGGCATCTTTTCAGATGAAAGTTGTTACGTTTTGAGTGCCCAGAAACATTGGAAACCTATGGAACAAGACTCTGAAACAAAATATATATCACGAATAGTGTTTTGCTTTCTGTACTTTATTATATTAGTATTTTGGAAACTTTTCCCTTTTATTTTTGTTTGATATCAAACCATACGTCGACATACATATTCAAAATTACCTCATTAAATTTTTTTTTCCAGAATGACTTCATAGCGAGTGTTGCCATGTAATGTTAACGCGAGTTACAGAAATGAAATTGTACTTTACGGTAGATTTGTTGTTTTTGGGGGGTTGTCTAGTTTTACAGGGCACATATATGAAATGTACATGTACTCAAATTAACCTGCAGATACATAAAATAACAATTATACAATTGCATCACAAAGGAGTAGTCAGCGTACCCGCAATGTGTAACGTGTGTTACCATGGAAATGCCGAGCGAGGTTTGATTGGCAAGCAAAAAGCAATTACTATTTCTGTTAACCCAATTTTCTATGTGGTTGTCGTACAGCTGCATGCCTTTTCATAGACCCCATTCCAAGTATTTTCTGGATTAGGCCTGAATGGGTTAAAATCATCTAAAAGAGTAATGATCTGTGTCACCTACGACCTCGCATGCAATAAGAAATGCAATGAATGCATACACACCGTTATTAGTATACAACTAACGAATGGGCTTCTTGTGATAGTCAAATATATTACCGAGGTGGGCTCAAAATGATTATTACCCGAAGCGTAGCTGAGGGTAATAGTCATTTTGAGCCCACCGAGGTAATAGATTGCCTATCACAATCAAGCACATTTGTTAGTTGTTTTATATCACTCATCAATATCAGTGATTGTGTTCAGCTTATAGCAAAATAAGTGAAAATCTCTTGAATATTTCATAAAATCGCTTGTAAATTTTGATATAAAAATCAATCGACATTAATGAAGCCAGATGAGCCTCCAGAACCTGGGCGCATCTAATACGCTTAAAGTCATTGTTATTTTGCGCATACAATCACAAAGACGCAAAACCGAGTGCGCACCAACGCGCTGGCAGTTGCGCACATACGCAATGAATGCGTGCTAACGCTCCCACGGATGTGTTTATTGGCTGTCTTGGCGTTCTTCTTCCTAGGGTGTTAGTTTTTACCAGCAATGGCAATCACGTGACTAGAACGTGTGCGCCATAGAGCACTGCACAAATTTGATCGCGTGTGCATTTTGCTTAAACACATGATCTATGGGACGAACGCGTAACGAACTTTTAGTGTTAATTTTTTGCTAACAGCCCGGTCAAGTGATTGCGCGGGGATTGCGCGTGTTGTCCAAAACTATCATTTGTCAAATACAATGGTAAAACGATCTTATGAGGGATATAAATCGATTTAATGCTTTTTGAAGGGTATGGTTATTTGTTTTAATTAAAAACGTGATGGTCAAGGAGGGAATGAATATTAACCATCTTATTGCATTGTCCTTAAAGATAGTGTTGAGTATTGGTATTTCCCGAAGTGCCCCCCGTTATTTTTTTGTGAGATAATGAAAAACTGACTGTCAAATTAAAAAGAACATACAATTTTAATGACGGAATAAACTTTATTTGATCAAAATCGGTTCAGAAACGGCTGAAATATCCATAAATATATTTTTATTCAAAATGTTCTTCACTGGCAATCACCGGGCGATATTCAGACTTTTTAGAAAGAATGCTCGAAGACTACTATTTTAACAAACATTAAATGCACAATTTTGTTTGAAAAAAAGCTAAAACAAATATATATATTTTTAAATAGCGCCCTCTTGAGTTGTAACGGCTCTTTTTGAATGATAACGATGTGTAATAACCATTGGCTCAATATTTTGCAGTGCCCACAAAGGAACCTAGTTCAAAATGGCGTCCCACGGTGAAGCATCCCTACAAGTGAAAAGAACAGTTACTTAATGATAATGTCTTGATATTAATTTCGTTCAATCAATGCATATTAAAATAGATCCTCCATTGACATGATAATAATGGAACTTGTAATTCCTTGTTATAAGGGAATACAAGAGCCCTGTAAGAACAGCATCCCCAAAGTAATTTCATTCAAAAGCGCCGATTTATTTACTTTCACTTTTGATTGATGCCCATCCGCTTATTTTCAAACACGAACTAGTTCCCGCTATTGTTAACATGAAGATAGCATTACAACCCCTTTCCAAAACCCCATGGACTGTTTACGTCGCCCCCTCGGCTCCCGTGAGCAATTGGTTAATCAGTTAACATTGCGTCATTCGAAATTGAAATGACAAACTCATATTGTCAAGACGAGTTATCCGAGCAAATCCGGTTGAAACGTCAATAGGACCAATAATCCTTGAACGTTTGAGCCTAAGCGGTCAAGAAATATTATCGTGTTTATAATTATGAATTCATCAAGCCCTGTATAACGTAAAATAATAGAGAGAATAAACACAATCGCGTACAGCACAGATTTGTATGGGTTTTTTTTTAAAGAAGGCGATTCAATAGAGCGGATAATAGAAGTTGCTTTGTGTACATATTCACTTGTCAGATCGTCATGACAATATGAATTTGTCATTGACATTTTGTTTGACGCATCGTTCAAAATGTAGTATATTTTAGTAAAAGAATGGTCGTATGGAGAGTTATTTGAGTTGTAATGACGATATTATTAATACTGCGTGTACATATTCACTTGTCAGATCGTCATGACAATATGAATTTGTCATTGACATTTTGTTTGACGCATCGTTCAAAATGTAGTATATTTTAGTAAAAGAATGGTCGTATGGAGAGTTATTTGAGTTGTAATGACGATATTATTAATACTGCGTCAATCTAAATGACAGATTTGTATTGTTATGACGCTTGTACGAGCAAATCCGGTCAAATACAGTAGTCAATAGGACAAAGTTTGAGCGGAATCGTGCATGATATATTATCGTGTTTATTAGGAATGAATAATTCCCTGGAATTAAAACCAAATACGTATTTGTAAACAAACGCGTAAGTAGCGTAGATATGTTTTGATATGTACGTGTAAGATCGCCATGCCAATATGAATTTGTCATTGCCATTTGATTTTACGCATTGTTCGATATATTGAAATTTGTATTAAAAGAATTGCGATATAGATAATATTTGAGTGTAATTGTTTATTTTACCTATACCATGTTCCTGAAAGGAATTAACTAAATCCCATGAAACAAAATGAAGTTGTGTTTAAAGAAGGATTGTCACCATACCCGATTATCTGCGTACCATCCGACCCAATTATTCCATAAGAAGACAAACTGAGATTTGATATCTGCATCTGCAGCTCTTTCATCGCGCTTTGCATCGCGCCATGATTTGGGTTGCCGCGGGAGCTGTGACGTTTAAATGGACCAACCCTGATTGGTCAATTCCATGAAAAAACAACAGCATAGAAGACTTGAAGACTTACCGTATTTTTGACAATATGTTTCTGGTACAAAATTACTTTTGTTATTGTCAAATATAATTTTCATAGGAGCAATTTTATTTTGGTAATTTCAGTCACATATTTATCTTAGAAATACGTTTGACAAGTACATTAAAGGCGTCCAATTTGTAAAATATGATTCGTCATTTCTCGAATTTAAGTCTTTAATTGCGGCTAATCATTTCCTACACAATTCTGAACTTTTCTCTCGATTTGGGATGGGATGGAAGCATTTCCATACCCCTTTTCGCTTCGGTTCGAACATCCAAACGTTTGGCAAAGCACCATGTTTAAGCATGGCGGAGTACATGTCCAGAAATACGTCACAGATCCAGGGGCAAATTAGCGCGACGCCTTTCACAGTTTGTTGTGAGCTCGTCGGTGGTCAAATTTAGTGATTGACATATCAGATAGGAATAATGTGAAGAATATATTATTGTGAAATAAATGCCAGGATATTGGTTTCCTTTAACTTGCGATAGTGTTGATATTACAAATAGCATGACATAGTACACGACATGTTAAGAATGGAAAGTGACAGGTCATATTTACTTTATTCTGGAAAGAGCCTATAGATGATTAATACATGTCAATGACTTTGTTGTGTACATTTTGAGAAGATATATTCAGTGACACAAACACACACACACACACATACACAAAACTTGTTATTATTATCATCCTTATCATAAGTTTTGTATTTTGTTTTATAAATGTTAGCATAATGTTCATAATGTATTTGTGTTTTAATTCATGTTGTTTTTTTAAAAATAATTTTGGGTTACATACCCACCACTCGCGATTGCACCTGCCCATGACCAACATAGTTATGACACTGCATCTGAACAAATATAATATAGGTTTTCCCGCCCAATTTCGTCAAAACAGCACTCAAATGGTCATTAACAGCACGCAATTTAGAACGAACTTGAATG
The DNA here is from genome assembly GCA_037951105.1 of Echinarachnius parma. Lineage (NCBI taxonomy): Eukaryota > Metazoa > Echinodermata > Echinoidea > Clypeasteroida > Echinarachniidae > Echinarachnius > Echinarachnius parma. Next base: position 29,437 of record JBAMJV010009195.1, read on the forward strand.
AAGATCAGGATCGTGTTTCAATTAGCAAATTATTTCATTCAATTTGATTTTTGGACTGTGCTATTGCCAACTTGTGTCAAACCGAATTGAAATAACACCATTCAACTTAGAAAATCGTATGAAGAGCATTCGATTTCGTCTATAAAGGTCAAATGTAGGCGTTTATACATTCTATTTCGTCTTAGGGCGAACATCTTTGGAATGTGCGCAATCCTATTCATTAATTTAGTTCTGATCGTTCTTATTTGAATGCTAGATGTGCTAAGAAGGACGCCTGAAAACGAAATAGAAAACCCAAATTGGTCCGAAATCTAAGGTCAAGCGAACTGGCACGAATTTGAATGACGGATGTGTATTGCCAAATTGTTTGACATTCTAACCAATTTGAATACGTTGTCGTTGCAAACTGAATGCAATTTGACGAAGATGAATGTTCTGGAGTTTAAAATTGAACAGTGTAAACAGCAGGTTTACAAAAACCACTCGAACTTGAATGACATATAATGAATATGCCCGCTATTTTGACGAAATTGGGCGGGAAAACCTATATATGAATATACAATTGAATGTCAATAACTCAGAAATAGTTGACACGAAACACGCATGAACTATCTTTTTTCAGATCGGAATAAATCGTGTACTAATTATAAGTAGATAAGTTACACAAATGAACCCCTAACACACACACACACACACACAAACACACAAACACACACACACTCATACAATGAATACACAGACACACGTACGCTCACGCACATAATTACGCATACTTTTTATTTGTGTATTTTTTCTATCATATAATTTGATTCCCTAGCAAAATGAGGCAACACAGAATGATAATACCATACGTTTCATTTCACTATAAGTTTGCAATACACTTTATCCACAGTTACCGCTCTCAACCCAGGTTTAGTAAACGGGTACCTGGCATGAAGTTATTCCTTAGAATGCTTCATAAATCTTTAAGATATTCGGCTATGCAGTCGGTGTAATGCCATACTGTATTTAGCAACTGAGTTATTGACATTATCAAATAAATTATTTCTACTCGTAGAAAACAGATCACAAATATATACATGTATAGATTTATTTTTTTCAAATCCCATCAAACAAATCATCAGTCGGAACAAGTTAAGCCACTCTTAGATCATGGCTAGTATTGAATGTTGAATATAACTAGATAGGTGAAACAGTATAATATATTATGAATGAATGAATGATTAATTTTATTACCAAAATGCTCAAATATAACAATCATACATGTATATAAGAAATGTTAACAGACAGACAAATAGGTAAAAGGACCCTACAGAAATAGCAACTATTGCTAGTGGGGCGTAGGACCGTCAGTACATGGATAGATGAGATACTTAAATATGAATAAGGCAAGAACCTATGATTAAATACCATTCTATACTATGTATTTACAATTATTTGATAGAAGGTGAACGTTAATAGGCAGACTATTCCAATTATACACAGTGGTTCTTGGCACACTACTCCTATCCGTTTTTGTTGTTAGGATCGAGCTTTTTAAGAGTGAACAAACCTCGGACAGGTTGCCACAGGTTGTCGCAGGTCCCTCACCTTGGAATGAGCTCCCCCAACACATTAGAACAAATACGTCCTCATAATCTTTTAAGATCATTCTGAAAACTCACCTCTTCCAAAGTTGCATTTCATTAATTTCCTGTTAGTAGTTTCATTTTGTGTTTTTATATATGTTTGTCTGTTTATGTATCAAAGTTTTTCATACTTATGTTCAAATTTTCATGTTTTTAGTTTTCCCTTTTATTTTGTGTGTAAGTCTAAGCTAACTGTGCCCTGAGCACCTCAAAAAGGAGGAAATGGCGCATTAGAAGACTTCTTTATTATTATTTTTTTTTAAATTATAAACGAATACAAATAAAGAAGTAACAATACATGTGTATTGTGATTGTGATAACGCGGGGCACCTTATGTATTTTGTAACGTTTACACCAATTTGTTGTATGCATTAAGCATGGCGTATTATGGCGTAAATATTCAATTTTAATGAACGCCCCAGAATGCAGAACAACAACAACAACAACAATAACACAACAATAACAGCAATAACAACAACATTTCTCGTTTTGTGATTCTATTTTTTTATTTATTTTTTTGGGGGGGGGGGGGGTTGAGATGATCCCCCCCCCCACTTAACTGCACCACTGCATATGCTTCAATGATATGGATTGATCTCCCTCTCCCTAAATCACACAAAGCCGCAGCCCCCCCCCCCCCCCCTCCCCTCCACCACCTTCCCTCGAGATCTCGGCTATTATGTGCCCGATCTCGATCAAGTTTTGCATGCGCATACCTTTTTATGTAATTTACAAGATCAATCGTTTAATTAACTTTTTGGCTCCAATTTGCGAATAAGAGCCAATTACTTATATATGTTAATCTATAATGTATTTCTGGATTTTTTCTCAATATAATAGGGACTGTCCGGCTATTCCAAGCCAAATTTCCAAAGTTGCGAGGTTATTGTCTTATATGAAAGAAAATGTTATTTAACAGCGTGCCTGAAAAAGTTAGGGCTTGAAATATCTTTTTCGTGGAGTTATAGACCTAAACAAAATAAAATGACACAACGCGTTAATTGTGCATTGTACGACTTTTCACCCGGTACGAAAATTCGCTCACGGCGCATTGTACGGATACCACGTTGCATACAATTTCAATAACAAAATAAACTTAATGTGATCAAAATCGGTTCCGAGACGGCTGGAATATCCTTGAATACAATAAATTTAGATTATTAGATTATTGTGGGGCCCCACATCAATTCAATAATTTTGAATCATGTACTTTTAAAAGATGTACAAAAGGTGTTCATAAATAGTTGTTGATGACCTTTGTATTAATCATTTAAAAAAAAAAAACATCACATGCACAATATTTTCTTTAAAGGGATCTAGTAACTTTGTTGACATGTGCAAAAATGATGAATGGGTGATGCAATGTATGTTGTTGTTATCTCATATGTCCACAGGGTATTGTGTGAAAATTTCAAGTCAAATGGACATTGGATGGCCAAGTTATGAGCAAAAATGCAAAGTGATATAAACTAACTCACTGCACTCACTTTGTACACGGTAAGAAAAACTCCGGGGCATTTTTTCTTATCTGAATACTTTGATCGTACATATCTTTGTAACGAAAGGGAAATTTGAAAAACCGAAACCTGTCCCATGATTTTTTTGTTAATACGAATACAACAAGCTATGAGGGAACCGCTAGAATGAAAATTTTATTTTGAGGATTTGGACAATGTTACTAAGTCCCTTTAAAATGGTTGAAACCAGTGACCGTTTAGAGAGCGCTCTTTTGAGTTCTAAATGCTCTATTAGAAACAGATAGCAGTCCATTTTACCTAGTTGTTTGTAATTTTGTACACCCTTCGAGCATGGTGGAGTTATAACGATTTGTTTGTAATGTAATGGTTCAGGTTTGGGTTACTTAAATTAAGTCTGACCGAAACTGCACTTTTTATCTCTTTACTCTCCAAAACTAATTTCTTCCTTTGAAGTGATCCATTACCTTTATCTAATTCAACTAAAATCATTTGGAGCTTTCACACTTCACTTGTACCGTGTTGTTTGCCCTATGGTAACACAAGATGGTTTTGTCGTGTTAAATGTCTCCCTTATTATGGAGATATTCAAAATTTGAAAGCGTATATGGACGCTTTCCGACCGAAGTCAAGAGTAATTACTTTAATGAGTAAAAATGCTCGTCAAATCCAAGAAAAAACTTAGATATACAAATATGTGAATTTGGTTATTTATATTGTTTTTTATTGTGTTTGTTATTGTTTTTGGTTTGATTCTGTTCAGTGCCATAATAAAGGCTTCTCAGAATGTTTTTGAAGTTCTCAAAGTAAGAAGACCAGATGTTTGCACAAAATATTTATAACCATTGCGAACATCGGCACAAATGAAAATTTTGTCAAATCGCATACCAACCAAATAACTCGAGACCCGCCGAAGTGAAATATATCAAGCAAAGTATATCAGAAAGAACACAACTTATCCAATATGATCCCAAATATTTTAATAATTAATGATTGTACACAAACTAACTAAAATATTATACAAATTTTGCTCCTCAATTACCATTACTTGTTATTTACACCACATTACAAGTTCGAAGTCCACATTTTGTTCAGCAGCAAAGTGTTATTTATATGTACATTGAGAAAACTGTCCAAAAAATAAAATAGGCACTGAAAAATAGACATGTGCTTATCCACTGTGGAATGCAGTTATCTTATAAGGGCCAACAGCAGAGGACAGCAGAGCACTCTATACAATAAGCCAGTTCGTAGTTACAATCTGCGCATGCGCGTAATTACCGATCTAGACTTCCGGGTATTCGGATATTCCATCGATCGTGAGAATTGATGGAGCCACACGTGGAATTGAATGCGACTTGTTTGTTTACGTTTTTAAGAATCTGGATCTGGATCAAAATCAGCCCATCGTTTTTGTATTTACCACATCAAAGGTTAATAGCATAACATGAACTATTTCATAGAACGAGAACCGGGTTGATAGAATGTGTTATTCATGTGTAATGATGATATTTATTGATCAAAAATTTCACCGAGCCTTTCTTGGACTTGCTAGCTGGGTAGCACGCACTGGGTATGTACACACGTAGGTTGTACATAGCATTGTGCGGAGATTATCGTCTTCCGCTTGCTGCACTATCCAACGCAAAAACAGTTTTTGCCGGCTGATTTCTCTCTCCATTTATTAGCAAATGCAAACAAAATTTCGTTCATGTGATCCACAATTTATATAAATTGATAATGATTACCGACTTTCTTGTTTTGAAGACCGCAATATATACCGTCTGTTTTCCTTGCCGATTGCGTCCTAAAAGATAGCGTTCAATTATTGAACGGTATAGTTTACGAATGGGCGGTATGCTTATCTCCAGCCTTGTAGCATTATTGCATGTTAATGATCCACCTAGATCATTCACAAGAAAGTTGATTACAAGAAAGTTGATTTGGAGAAAAATCGTTAAATACTTGAAGATATTTTACATCAAATGTGTTCTTTATGAGTTTATGCAGCTGCTCGTATTTTTTCCACTTTGATTTTATGCATCTAATGTTTGTTTTATGCTGTCAAACTAAAATTATCCGGTAAATAGGACATGATACCATACACTTAGCTGTACGTTGATGGAGTATCGACCTATGACCTGTGACGTCACCCAACCTCCATGGTCTAATTACGAACTGGCTTATAGGCATGATGCAATACAATGTGCTTTGCATGCACATCAGTAGACCATCAATTCACTACCAGCAGTCATGCCGTACAGTACCTGCAAACACCTTCCACATGTTACTACTCACATGGTAACTAACAACGCATGGTCTCAATTTATTATACAAAGTGCCACATGTTTAAAATCTCTGATTACAGTTACTTTGTGATGATTATTTATCATTGGGTTGTTAAACATCTAGTTTGGTTTAAACATGACACCATCTTGGAAATTAATTTACTAGCATAAAAATATCATAAGTTGATTTACATTTTCAGTTGATTTTACTTGTTAATAATTTGTTCACGTTTTTAACATCATACGAGCACACTCATCGAACCCAATTGAAAGTGATCCATTAATTTTGTTGAATTAAACCAAATTACCCGGAGTGTTAATATCTGCTCTTGTATATTGTTTTTGACAAAGGGTAAAAGGAATATGAAATTCATGTTGATATTTTCATTGACTATCTCCCTTTAATGGAGACACTTATGTTTGTATGAGAAGCGATCTGGGTACGCTATTCAGTAAGTGTTGAAGCGAACAAAAATAGACAGTGAGTAAAACGATCGTTATTGGAAAATGGTGTTCCCCTTTTTGAATAAAGCTATCACACATCGTTCTAGAAAATCTTACAATGAATTATGGTAAGATTAAAGTTTTAAAGTTTTAAAAATCACTTGTGGACAACTTTTAAGAAGTTTATACATCACTTTAATAAATTTCCAAAATGAATTACATGGACATTTCTGTACACGAGATTAATCGATGTGTACAAACTGTTAATGCGATAATAATTGTTATTATATAATATAACTACACAAAATATTTTCGATATAATTGTTTTTATAATAAGATGGCGCCAAGCGAGAAAGCAGAGCTGGTAAGAAGAATGGCACTTCAAAAACTTACACTGAACAAATTTTCATATACATTTTATTATACATGTAATTATGATAACGTATGATAACAAACATGTACAATTATAGAAAATGTCCCGAATTATCATCTGTGGCTCAACTTGTGCCTGGCTTAAAAAGACAAAGACTACCGGTAACACTCTGTAGCAACATTCTTATTGTCTCGTTACTATGGTCCCCAGAGATATTATAATGGTTACCTTTCATTATCCAGTCAATTCCTTGAGTTCTCATTATACATATCACTCAAGACAATGAGCCTTTTGAAATGCGGTCATACTAGTATAATCTGTTATCAGCCAAATTGCGTCCTTAATCATCCTGGAGATTGCATTGTTGGTGAACTGATTAAGAAAACCCTTAGAATATCTCCGGGGATCATAGCGACAAGAAAAAAGGTATGCTGGTGAAAAGTGTTACTGGTGGTCTTTTAGGCACAAGTTGAGCAACAGGTTGAAAACTCGGGTCAGTATGTACTTAGTGACAATAACAACAACAAAAAAGTGTCAAAGATAAATTTTACACTATAGTCTGTGGGCCAGAGGGGCCTACCGGTGACCCCCCCCCCCCCCCCCCCCCCTCTGATCCTCCGACTTGGGTGTCATTTTGTTCATTGATATGTCTAATGTTAGAAAAAAAATATCAACAAGAAAAAAACTCATTTATACTATGTTTTTTTACTACTTTTTTGGAGGTATGTAAAAATAGCACTTTTTAATGTTTTGCTTCATTTCTTAGGGTGGGTGAAAATTGAGATTGCATTAAATGCTCTCATTTCATAATGGCTAGGTCTTTATCTACTAAACTTTGCTGATACCCATGTCCGTATCGGCATATGGTACAGACACATTTTGATTGTCATAGTTGATTGGCTTCATATCATTATGACGTCATCAAATTTGCATATGAATAATCACGGGAGTTTCCGTGAACAAAACGGTTAAAAAACAATGTTCATTAATATAGTTTTTTTTTTCAACGTGAAAATGATTGCAGTGAGCTTAAACTTATCGTGTCTACTAGTTAGAGTGTATTTAAATAAAAACGTAATTATTGTTTGAGTATAATCTACATAAGGGACATTTTTTATTACGTAATCACCATGCGTCATATCCAATTTTGAGGCATATAATGGCCATGTTATCTAGGTCACAAGTGGGTACATATTATTTCCTGTTTAATTTCTTTTTTGACGGGCAATTACTCTCATATTTGGTACATATGTAAAGCTAAGGGGGCTCTTCAGTTTACAGCCAGTAGAACTTCAAAAGGTCATCATATGAGGGCGCTATTTAACACAATTAGTTAAAAACATTAAAAATATTATAAATTCCGACAATGATGAGTTTTTTCTCTAACTGTCTGATTTGTATAGAAAACTTACTTTTCATTGAATGAATTAAAGATGTTTATGTTGAATCTTATACTTTTTAGGGTCTAAATTAGGCCTAGCTCCATCTAAACTGAATGTTACCATTAAAGTGCAGTAGGGAATACATTGCGCTACATTCAAATGTTTTTAAATAATTTATTAAATTGTAACCCTATAAGTCTAGTCCTGGGCGAGATTTTATGATGGCCTATTTATAAACAGATATGACGTAAAAAAAAATGACTTGGGGAAATGCTGGTCAGACACTTATTTTCCAATATGTGTATTATTCTTCTTATCGTCACATTTCTTTCAGATTAGAGACAAATGAATATGTCCTGTTGACAGTTTATTTTTTTTTTATATCCCACCCCCCCCCCCCCCCCAAAAAAAAAAAAAAAAAATTATAATAAAATAATAATAATTACAACAATTTCATGTGATAACTAGATTCAGGATTACCATGGTGACAGAAAGTGACGAATTAAGTTTTAACAAAATAAAGATAACGTCCAGATTGCAACATGTTTAGTTCACGAAAGGCTGTTTATAATTAAGAAGCACATGCATATGAACGTCTTCGTGTGTGTATTAACTGTCAACGCCTTTCATAATATCAATAAACGGGATACTAAGTACATTCCATTAGTCATATAGACACCTCAGGAATGATCTGATTACGGCATGTGAAAGCTTGGATGTGGCAATAGCTAATGTTAGTTAGATTCCTTTCATGTGAATAAATGGTACAAGTAAAATAAGGACTGACAAAATATAGTGTTTATACCTCGAATTTCATCATGGAACTTAAGCCTTACATCGCCTTTCTCCTGTATATTACTGATTAGATATAGTACAAAGTATCATTATCTTTACGACAGCAAATTACCATAAGGAATGATTGAAACATAATAAGCATCTACCTTCTGTGCCACATCATTGAGCTTTTCAAGCGCCTGATCCTAAACCAGCACCATGCAATCACAACAAGAGCACCCCAAAACCTGGGCAGACTGGCTCTCTACCCATGATATAACAATGACTAGCCCAGTAATTAATTTGCCATTATCCATAGAAACGAATGATGATCTTCAGAGTTTGGGAGGTTCAGCCAATTGCTGCCTATGCGTATGAAACCGTGAACCACTGGCACATCCTGAACATGTAAATGAGATTACAATTTATTTTACTTAACCAAACTTAGCCAAACTTAACCGCTAAACCAATTTTAATTTATGCTGAAGACCTTTGGATTGAAGTCAAGAGCACATGAGAATGATCTATGACAATTCACAACAATCCTAAACAGACACCAACTAAATGTAAATCATACCAGAACCAAGATTGCATGTGTGGGCCACTCTGGCATGTCTGTTGTGAGGAGACTGCATATCCCTGTCGCGGAACGGCATCCATCGTAACATAGTTACTTGTACTTAAATATAATTCCGTGCCATGCTGAACAGCATTCTCATACAAGCTCCATGAAAAAACCCATCTGCAAAAAAAGAATTACAGACCGGTCTTACTTCTTCCAACATCTTCATGCTGTTTGAGCATCTAATTCTGACCCGCATATGAAGTGCAGTTGTAGAACCATCTCTGATGAAGGAGCAAGCAGGATTCCGGTTAGCCTATCCGATATGCGTCGGGCTTTCTAGCAAGTACTAATCGCGTTATGTGGACGGAACCACCGATGTCCGAACCCTATCCCAACGCCTATCATCACTCGTTTACTCAAACAGTTAAGTTTCTTTTATTTACTTTTGTTCGCTGTGCGCTGTGCGTACAATTTCTACGAACCCCCTGCGAAGCTCTTTCATGAATATTTATGTGACATGGACCAAAATAGGCCAATGAGCGATGAGGCTGTATCGTCATATGAACTCTATGCATGCATGCAGTGGCCAGAGTTACACACAGCATGCACAGTACAGTGCGCTTTGTACACGCGCTGTGCGCTGTCAGAGCCGTATTTGTGTGTGTGTGTGTGTGTGTGTGTGTGTGCGTGTGTGTGTGTGTGTGTGTGTTCACCCCGGCATTCTTGTGGGGTCTCGTGTGGGTACAATTATATACTTGTGGGGTATTTTTTCCTTGTGGGGAATAAATCATGGACCCCACTAAGGAATAGCCTTAAATCGGCGTATTTAGCTTCAGAGAGTTATGTGACAAAAATCTTGTGACTGTGCCCCATAAATTATACTTGAGGAAATTTTTTTTTCTAGACATATACCCTCCCATGCACTCAGAAGGTTGCCTTTTTTCGTTGCAAAGATTTTGTGAAAAAAAACCAGTTTGTAGTAGCACTCCTTCAGCCTGTAGTAGGACAAGTACCCCACAAGTCGGGTGCCCACAAGTATGCCCGGGTAAGTATGTGTGTGTGTGTGTGTGTGTGTGTGTGTGTGTGTGTGTGTGTGTGTGTGTGTATACGTATATGTGTCTGTGTATTGATCATGTGTGCGTCGGTGTATATGAACCCACAACATGTGTAGAGGCATTGCTTCATATGCACGGGTACACATCATAGGGTACAGCTGCAAAGCGCCCGTTGTTTGAGTTGGCCAAAATCTGTTTATATACGGCTCTGTGGCCGAGTTCACCTGCAAGGCTTATGAATAATGCATGAAAATACACTCGTCACACATACAATAAACATATATGAATAATGATGAGTAAATGACTGATTATAGGCGGATGCGCTCCGCGCATCGGGTTCGAGAACACCGGTTTTCCGTCTCCATATTAAACGCGATTAGTATTTGCCAGAAAGCTCAGACGCCTATCGGATAGGCTAGATTCCGGTCTGGGAAGTCTTGCACAAGCCAACTGCTCAACCTTACACAACTATATAAGATGATTTTTAGCAAGGTGTCTTAACTGGAGCTGTGTTTGTATACCTCTCAGCAGCTTATGATAAAGTCAACCACCACAGACTCCTACACAAACTACTGAACGTGAACAACATGCACCTGACTACATGGTGAAGACCCTGATTGAGAACGGACCCTTCTTCGTCGAGCTGTCTGGAAAGAAAAGACGTTGCCATAAACAGAAGAATGGCCTCTCCCAAGGAAGCATTCTGGCCCCTAATCTATCTACCATGAGACCAGGAGCTTCATCTATGCAGATGTCTTTTGTATCACCACCCAACGTGATGAATACCATAAGGCAGAAGCCCCCTTGTGCGAGGGTCTTACCAACATAGTTTCATACTACAAAGAGGTAATCAAACGGGAGATGTAGATCACTGGAATGAAACTATGGGAAGACCTTTGATATATGTTTGAATTACAAGGCCTATATCACCAAGCTCAAAGGGAAGGTAAGCTCCATGAAAGACTTTCTTGGCAAACTGAGCACATCCAGTTGGGAGAAACCCCGACAACAATCAGAGCTACCGGTCTAGCTCTCTGTACCTTTACTACATAATGTACCTGTCCGGTGTGGGAACGCTGATCACATGCAAAGAAGATTGATCTTGTGCTTAGCAGAATTAAGCTGCCGTTACATCACATGATGAATGAGACCAACTAGGACTGAAAACTTCTATCTGCTCTCTGGCATCGCACCCCCTAAAATAAGGGGAGCTGATGCTAGCCAGAATGAACGACTGCGACAAACAGAGGACTAAGGCATCCTCTGAATGACCACCCACTGCATCATCGGTGCATTAAGTCAAAGAAAAGCTTCCTTTCATATGTTGACCCTCTGGACTGCAGTGTATCTTTAAGAAGGCGTAAGCTCTGGGAGTAGAGACCGGAGGAGATGCCACTAGACAAGCGTTCGTCTATGCAGACATTAAACTAACCCTGGGTGACTTGGCGTAGCCTGAATAGGCATCAGTCAGGCGTGAAAATATGCAACTCCAACTCCAACTCCAACATATTGAACATGTTGAACTGGGGATACATCAAAGGTACAGCAGAGTGTGAGTGCGGTCAAACCCCTCAGACCAATGACCACCTGCGTATAGTTGTGATCTGGTACATGGAATGTGTCCTATCGAAGATCTAAGACGCTAACAACGTAATGCTCGGATTTACCAGCCATTGGCAGGAAGTTGTGTGATGACACAAAATGATAAATGATACAAGCTACAAATTCCTATAAGGTGAAAGACATTTTTGAGGCCTAGGTCCAGCGGCCTTGTTTTGTTGTAATTTTATTATATTAAGGAGCAGCGATCGGCCTTTTAAAATATGCAAATGGGACTCGTATAGGAGCAGCGATAGGCCTTTTTCAAAATTAAAATGAGAACCTTAGGAGCGGTAACCAGCATTTCTGATGAAAATGAGAATCTTACGAGCAGGGAGTGGCAAAATGGAAACTGGACCCTTATTAGGAGCAGCCGGATCGGCTGTGAAAAGGGGGGTCTTTGAAGCGGCTCATACCCGTTTGGCAATTATGACAAGACCCCTACCCCCGGATACTAGTTAGCTAATAAAGAATTAAGACAGTATGACAGCTGAATGAAGGAATATCCACTCAGGCGACAAAACATTTGGATATCGTCATTGGATAAAGAGTTCAGTTGGTCTGAACTGAAGCCAACTGCCATGTTTGTTTTTTAGATGGTTGATTGTTGTTTTTATGTTTGTGATGATATTACCTGTACAGCATCTATCACCCTTCAAACATTGTTTGGTGTAATGTTATAGTGCGTCCATTGCCTTCTTGGAGTCATTGATAATGTTGATGGTTGTCCATGGTTTCTTTCTGTTTGTGATCGACATGTCCAGATTGATATTTGCAGCTCATTTTCGCTGCCATAGGTATCTCTTAGTGAGTTCAGGGATATTTTAGTATATGGTGTGTATCGGTACTAAAAAAAGGAGTGTTTAAATTTTAAGAGTTCAACAGATATGTGATTTGCATCTTTCGTTGCTAATGAAGTATGAATGCGACATATTAAACTCTTTCCTTTTCTGAGAAGAGTGGTAGTCCAAGCAAACAATTAATACAGAACATTTTTTATTTTTTTTCATCTGGCAAGATGTATTTACCAATTTGTGTTTGTTATGAGCTTTTATTTGATATTCGTAAATATATTTAGATAGAAATAAAAAAAAAACAGGGCTGAACAAATGTTGTTGTCTAAATTAGACTATAAAAAATACAAAATACTATACATACATGTCCTGCAAAGTATGCACAAAAATTGAGTTGTCTACACAAAACGGTCAGTTTAAGACAAAAACTCATAATTGGAGAGGGATAAAATAATGAACTGTCAACAAAACATATTCATTTGTTCTCTAATTGTCTGAAAAGAAAATAATGTGATGCCAAAAAGAAGTATATTACAATACTGAAAAGCAAATTTATGACCTGAATTTTCCCCAAAAATTTTGATTTTGCTTTATATGTTTAGATAAATAGGCAATCAGAAAATCTCACCCTGGATAAAATATGGTTACAATTTAATAAATTATCTGAAGAATTGTTATGTAGCGCAATGTATTCCCTATTGCATTTAGATCAGGAGTTAGGCCTAATTTAGACCCTCAACAATATGAGATACAACATAAACGTCTTTAGGTCATTCTAGGAAAAGTAAATTTGCGTAATGATGCCAGCAAAGTATCAAGTTTTGTAAACAAATCAGACAGTTAGAGACAAAATGCAACATTGTCCGAATTGATATGATTTTTAATGTTTTTAACTAATTGTGTTAAATAGCGCCCTCATATGATGACCATTTGAAATTATACTAGTTGTAAACTGAAGAGCTTCCTAGGTTTACATATGTGCAAAATATGAGAGTGATTGGCCCTCAAATAAAGAAATTAAAGAGGAAATAAAATGTACCCACTTGTGACCTAGATAACATGGCCATTATATGCCTCAAAATTGCATACGACGCATGGTGATTACGTAATAAAAAATGTCCCTTTTGTAGATTATATTCAAAGAATAATCACGTTTCTGATTTAAATACACTCTCACTAGTAGAAAACATGAGTCTAAGCTCACTGCCATAACTTTCACGGTGAAAAAAACAAACTATATTAATGAACATTGTTTTTTTAACCGTTTTGTTCACGGAAATTCCCGTGATTTTCATATGCAAATTGGATGACGTCATAATGATATGAAGCCAATCAACTATGGCAACGAAAATTTGTATGTACCATATGCTCATATGGATATGGGTTTCAGCAAAGTTTAGTAGATAAAGACCAAGCCATTATGAAATGAGAGCATTTAATGCAATCTCAATTTTCACCCACCCTAAGAAATGACGCAAAACATGAAAAAGTCCTATTTTTACATACCTCCAAAAAAGTAGTAAAAAAACATAGTATAAATGAGTTTTTTTCTTGTTAACATTTTGTTTCTAACATTAGACATATCAATGGACAAAATGACATCCAAGTCGGAGGATCAGAGGGGGGGGGGGGGGGGGGGGGTCACCGGTAGGCCCCTCTGGCCCACAGACTACTAGAAAGAGTTATATAAAATGAAACAATTAATATGGGGTATTTATTTACAGAGCTTTGAGATGATCCATACTAGGTGATACATACATCGAAACATTATGATTTGTATTTCATTGTGGGGTATATAATTAATGAAGGTCTTTCATTTACATGGGCAAAATTCTAAGAACCACGATATGCATATTTATGAAAAATCACTGTTTCTCCATAAGAAATAAGTATTAAGTTATATACTTGATTTGTGTTGTAAGTATGAATTATACAAATTGGTTGCAACTGAGACTTTATTGTTACCACATATGCTTAGCATAATGAGTGTATGTCTTAATATGAATATTAAATACGAAATGATCAATCGAGATTCTGGAAAGATGAGATAACGAGTAATAACTCTTTGTAGGGTTTTAGCTAGAGGGTAACTATATCATGCTGAACTATATTTGCATAAGTATGACCTTATCAAATTCTGATATCGAATCTGTCCGCTGCTGGCAAATCATTATCAGATAAGATGATGACATTAAAATTGGGAGAAGGGCAGGGGGAGGTGTCATCAAAAGAACTTGAGTTCTCCTTCTGTCTACCATCCTTTTCTACTTAAAGGGACTTAGGAACATTGTCCAAATCCTCAAAATTCAATTTAAATTCTAGCGGTTCCCTCATACCTTGATGTATTCATATCAACAAAAAAGCATGAGACAGGTTTCGGTTTTTCAAATTTCCCTTTCGTTAAAAAGATATTTACGATTGAAGTGTTCCAATTTCAAGTTATCCAACGGATCGTCAGAACCGTGTACAAAGTGAGTGCAATGAGTTGGTGAATATCACTTTGCATTTACTCGTCCATTTAACTTGAAATTTTCACACAACATTAAGTGGACATATCAGAGAACATAATATATATTGTATCAACCACTCATTACTTTTTGCAAAGTTACTAGATCCCTTTAAACTAGGTTTTACAAGGTAATGGGCTTTTCTGGGAGGAGATGTATGTTAGTTTCAAAGGATCCCAACTCGGTGACCCCAACGTGAATTAGGCGAATTGTATGGTTGCAATAGGTACGCAGAGACTGATCATCAGCAGCAGCAGCACCAAAGACGGGGCTCTCACATTGGCGGCGGCGTTATCAGCGTTATTGTTGGCAGTGGTGTCATCGGCGTTATTGGCGTTAGTGGTGCCATCGGCGTTATTGGCGTTAGTGGTGCCATCGGCGTTATTGGCGTTATCGGTGTTAGTGGTTTTATCAGAGTTATTGGTGTTAGTGGTGTCATCGGCGCTATTGGCGTTATTGGTGGTGGTGGTGGTGTCATCGGCGCTATTGGCGTTATTGGTGGCAGTGGTGTCATCGGCGTTATTTGTGTTATCAGCGCTATATGCGTTACACAGGTCCGTGCTGCAGTAGCACACACTTCCTTTCCCGCTGTCGGCTACGTAGGTGATTGTCGGGGACCCCAAAACTGCCAAGCTTGACCCAATAAGGGCAATAACTGCATCCTTGTAGTCGTTGATTGCTGCAGTAAGATCATCCCCTGCCAGGCATCCATCGTTGGTGGCGGGTTGACAGCCTCTTTTCTCTGCTTGCAGTGCCGATTCGATTTCTTTGAGTGGTAGATATGAACAAAATTAAGAAACGAGTTGTGAAAATTAAGTAGAAATGAAGTGGTATTTAGTCTTTTTGGGCCAATGCACTGTTTTTTTAACTGTGGGATGGTTAGAAGGAACCTGTTAAAAGCAATGAATTATTGCTCGTACAAACGATACTACTATGTAATAGCTGTATTATTTTGTTTTAAACTCGCGTGGTGTCGGTTGCGGTCGCCAGGTTTTGGAAATGTTCAAAAATTTCGTTCTCGATCGCATGTCGGGCGGGATCGCATAAATAGCAAGCCGTTTGAACAATTATTCATATTTCTTGATAACAAGAATTCAATCCTTGATATCAAGAATTCTGTTTTTATATATCAATAATTAAATTCTTGATATCAAGAAATAAATTCATGATATCCAGAATTCGATTTCTTGATATCAAGAATTGAATTCTTCTAATCAAGAACTACCATTGGTTAACAACAACAAAACATTTCTTTATATCAAGAATTCGATCTTCAGTTATGAGAAACTACTTTACAAAGGCGCCCTGCAAGAATCAAGAATTCTTTTCTAGATATCAATAAATGAATTCTTGATATCAAGAAATGAGTTTTGTTGTAAAGCAATGGTAATTCTTGATATCAAGAAAAGGAAATAAATGTTAAAACGGCTAGCCATGACTGGCCATGCACACACATTCAACAAATTCCAGCAAATTCAATAAATTCCAAATCAAACAAGCGTGAATTCCTAGCTACTGTATTCCTTGACAATGCGTGGAAATGGGGCCAAGACATGACCCAGAAGAAGTCACGCTGAAAGTATCGCGTGCACAATGAAATCGGGCTGACTCACCAATCCTCACGGCGAACTGGTGCGATCTAGCCCAATGCCCACTGTGCGATCTGCGCTTGCGAACAAGCCCGAGTTGAAAGTGACCTTGCTTCTATTCAAATCGCACCAGTTTGCCGCGAATGCGATCGAGACCGATCTGGTCGCCAGATTTCTGATCATGACAAAACTCCGGCGACCGCAAGCGACACCACCCTTGCGGACGCGAGTTACAACGATCTGGTGCGGCCACTGGTGCCCACTTTGCGACAGGGACTTAGTAACATTGTCCAAATCCTCAAAATACAATTTTAATTCTAGCGGTTCCCTCATACCTTGTTGTATTCGTATTAACAATTAAATCATAGGACCGATTTCGGTTTTTCAAATTTCCCTTTCGTTACAAAGGTATGTACGATCAAAGTATTCAGATAAGAAAAACTCCGGGGGAGTTTTTCTTCTGTGTACAAAGTGAGTGCAGTGAGTTAGTGAATATCACTTTGTATTTTCACTCATTATTAGGCCATGCAATGTCCATTTGACTTGAAATGTTCACACAATACCCTGTGGACATATGAGATAACAACAATATACATTGCATCAACCCTTCATCACTTTTTGCACATGTCAACAAAGTTACTAGATCCCCACAGATCTCAAGGGATAGCTCATATTCGGGCAAGATCGCTCGAGATCGCTAGGCCCAGATCGCAAAGTGGGCACTTGGCTTTACTCCACGAAAATTATTTGGAGCTTCCTCGTTTCTCTTCTACCGTGTTGTTTAGCTTATGGTAAGAGAAAAATAAAATAGGGTTAGATTTTGCAAATGCCCCTTTAGTATGACGATATCTATCATTCAACTCAAGAGCGTTACTGAGCGTTCATAAACCTCATAAGCGTCACACAGTAATTTGTTGTAAAAGCTGACGCATAATTTCGCTTTTCTAACCAGGAAAGCAGTGTTCCTTTTCAATGAAACTTTAACACATCATTTGGACATATCTTACAATGATTTTAGTACAAGATAAAAGTCTCAATTGTCATTTTGGACAATAAAGGAAACTTTACAAGTGCACCATTAATAGTCCTCAACCATGCACGCATGCGTGGAAATAGGGAAGCTGACTCGCGGCGAACTGGTGCGATTTTTTAGGGGAGGGGGGATGGTAGCTGTAGACAATTTTCGGAGCTAGCCAAGTGCCCACTATGAGATCTGAGCTTGCGATCTAGCCGGAGTTGCTAGCGATCTCGGTTCGCTTTGAATCACACCAGTTCGCCGCGAGTCAGCCCGATCTCATTGCGTACGCGATCTTTTCGGTGCCCACTATGCGATCTCACGGCGACATCCCCTGAGAAATGCATTGTCCCTATTTCTACGCATGCGTGCATGGTTGAGGATTACAGCCAGGTATTGTTCGCTCTTGCTCGTTTTGACATCATAACCCGTTTTGCGAGTTTTTTTTATAATCCCAGTGCCCACTTTGCGTTCTGCGCCTAGCGATCTAGAGCGATCTTGCCCGATCTTCCCCTGAGATCTGTGGTTAAGTCGCAAGGCGGGCACCAATTGCCGCACCAGATCGCTGTAACTCGCGTCCGCAAGGGTGAAGTCGGTTGCGGTCGCCAGGTTTTGGACATGTTCCAAAATTTCGTTCTCGCATGTCGGGCGGGATCGCACAAATGGCAAGCCGTTTGAACAATTATTCATATTTCCTGATAACAAGAATTCAATCCTTGATATCAAGAATTCTTTTTTTATATATCAATAATTAAAGGGTGACTAAATTAAAAACGCATGTTGACTTTGGTTGATCTATAATAATGAATACATCACATATCTGTTGACTATTTGATGTGCATTTTTGTCATATTTTTAATATTATTTGTTATATTATTTGTATTCTACCTGCTAAGATCCACCCCTAAAAAAACCCAGAAGCTATTGACTTCTGTGACATCACAATACCATTCAACCATCGATCAGCTAGATAAACATAAACAAAAGATATGTTCTCACCCACTAAATACCTTATTGCATCAGCGTTGGATGTTTTCATTGAAACCCTTCTTTTTACGGTGCTATTGTAAATAGGTGATCAGTGGACATACAAATATCTTTTGTTTATCTAGCTGACTGATGGTTGAATGGTATTATGATGACACAGAAGTCAATAGCTTCTGGCTGGGTTTTTTTAGGTGTGAACCTGAGCAGGAAGAAACAAGTAATAGAAAAAATAATATACAAAATATGACAAAAATGTACGTCAAATAGTCAACAGATATGTGATGTTTTCATTATTATAGATCAACCAAAGTCTTTAAATTTTTTTTATTTAGTCACCCTTTAAATTCTTGATATCAAGAAAAAAATTCATGATAATGATCCAGAATTCGATCTCTTGATATCAAGAATTCAATTTCTTGATATCAAGAATTCAATTTCTTGATATCAAGAATTGAATTCTTGAAATCAAGAATAACCATTGCTTAACAACAGAAAATGATTTCTTGATATCAATAATTCGATGTTCCGTAGGGCAAAACTATTTTACAAGGGCGCCCTGCAAGAAACAAGAATTCTTCTCTGGATATCAAGAAATAAATTCTTGATATCAAGAAATGATTTTTTGTTGTTAAAGGGGACCACCAGGCAAAGATCAACACATTATTATATGTTTTGGTACCGTTTTGTGATATCAAATAGATAACCAACATTTTGCAAAGGGTTGTGTAATTCATAAACAAAGCAATTAATTTCCACCACTTACGGAACCACTGCTATTTCCTGGTTCCATACGGGCCAAGCATTTGCGAGTGCGCCAATGCTTTCACGCGTACGTCAATAGATTCCCGGATGATTCGTTCGCTCTGCACAGTGCGCTCTGGCTCTGCACGCATATAGTCTACGCAATTCAGACCGCATGAACGCATGGTTGAGAATGGTGATGCGTTTTCCAATTATATATTTTTTTCTGAAAACATATTTTTGTGAACTTGTTGAAGGAATGGAATACTAAAGATGGTACCTTTCTATAATAAGAATATTATTTTTGTGTGGTGGTACCCTTTAAACAATGATAATTCTTGATATCAAGAAAAGGAAACAAATGTTAAAACGGCTAGCCATGACTGGCCATGCACACACATTCAACAAATCCCAACGAATTCAATAAATTCCGAATCCAACAAGCGTGATCTCCTAGCTATTGTATTCCTTGACAATGCGTGGAAATGGGGTCAAGGCATGACCCAGAGGAAGTCACTGAAAGGATCGCGTGCACAATGAAATCGGGCTGACTCACCAATCCTCACGGCGAACTGGTGCGATCTAGCCCAATGCCCACTGTGCGATCTGCGCTTGTGAACTAGCCCGAGTTAAAAGTGACCTACCTCGCATCTGTGCAAATCGCACCAGTTCGCCGCGAATGCGATCGAGACCGATCTGGTCGCCAGATTTGTGAACATGTCAAAACCCCGGCGACCGCATGCAACACCACCCTTGCGGACGCGAGTTACAGCGATCTGGTGGGGCCACTGGTGCCCACTTTGCGACTTAACCACAGATCTCAGGGGATCGCTCATATTCGGGCAAGATCGCTCGAGATCGCTAGGCCCAGATCGCAAAGTGGGCACTTGGCTAGACACTTTACAGGCATCCCCTAACTTTGTCAAATTCAACCAGAAACACTTGGAGCTTCCGGATTCGTCTTGTACCTTGTTGTTTGGCTTATCGTTACAATGAAATGAAATTAATTATAGAAATATCTATGATTAAGTTGAAAAGCATTCCGTAACGCTTTTTAATTGTAGTCTACATCAATGGGCAGTAGGTGAAAACAATCTGGCACTAACTTTCGCTTTGTTTTTCACTTGGTTAACACTGTTCCTTTTTCTTTGAAACTATTCAGAAGAGCCTATTACAATGATAACTAATGTAGAATGGAGTAGGAATAGTAATAGCAATACTATCTTGCAAGGCCCACCTCCTGAGCAATGTTCGTAAGTGGCTATCCTGTGTAAGTACAACGTGTCGAGAGTTATTTCACAAAATAGTTATCATCATCATCATCCTCATCACCCTTATTTGATAGATATATCGGTTTTTATTGAACACATAAAATAAACAAGACTGTAGTCCGAGGACTAAAGTGCCTTGCGTACATCACAAATAATTATATGAACATTCATGAATACATATATTACAACACAATACAAATAGTACTTTGCAACAAAATAATATATATCTATCAATGCATTTGGCAAGATAAGCACTAACATAGTAGCCTAAAAGTCTGATTATTATAATATATGCATATCCTCATTTAATTTAAATTTTAATCTAACAAAAAAAAAGAACCAATTTACTAATTCGTTATCACCTTACTTATATTCAATATTATATTCCACATACTAAGAATCTTGCTCTACGATTGGTCAAAAGTTAATCACGTGATGAAACATAGTTTCGCCCATCATTGATGGGAGAAGAAAACTTCGTTACACTCTGTAGATAACTGGTAACGTACTATCTACACCCCGCGGCTGCATTGAATTGACTGTGGAGCTCGTGTGTGGCCACTCAAATTCCGTACCAAATGACGTGGCGCGATAACTCTATGCGCGCGAATTACAAATTTAATTGTATTTGTTGTGCATACGGTAGTATGGAGTACACTGCACTGCACTTCATGCATACGCTATGCACTGTACGTGTATCGTACCATTACACCGTTTGCTGTTAATTGCTCGTTCTGTTGCTCTACTAAAATGGCGCCCACAGACGTAAGATTTGAGCTCTTTAACGAAGCTGAAACGGACACTTTTGTGCTTGAGAGTGAAAGTAAAAACTATACAAAGCGACAACTTAAAGGAGTAGTATAGTTTTGGTAAGGCTGAACTTTATTAACCAAACCTGGACAGTAACATTATAAACTAATAGTAAACTCCACCATGCTCGATAGGTTTACAAAATGACAAACGACTAAGTACAAAGCCTGTTATCCTTCAAAAAGAGCCAAAACACAAGAGGGCGCTCTCTAAAGAGGCACTGGTTTCAACCATTTTATAGACAAAATTATGCATGTGATGTTTTATTGAAATAATGATTAAAGGGTACCACCACCCAAAAATAATATTCTTATTATAGAAAGGTACCATCTTTAGTATTCCATTCCTTCAACAAGTTCACGAAAATATGTTTTCAGAAAAAAATATATAATTGGAAAACGCATCACCATTCCCAACCATGCGTTCATGCGGTCTGAATTGCGTAGACTGTATGCGTGCATAGCCAGAGCGCACTTTGCAGATCGAATGAATCATCCGGGAATCTATTGACGTACGCGTGAAAGCATTGGCGCACCCGTATGGAACCAGGAATTTGCTTTGTTTATGAATTACACAACCCTTTGCAAAATGTTGGGTATCTATTTGATATCACAAAACGGTACCAAAACATATAATAATGTGTTGTCCTTTGCCTGGTGGTCCCCTTTAAATAGAGAGATCATCAACAATTATTTAAAAAACGCTTTTGACAATTTTGGAAAAAGTGTAAGCATTTTTGTTATTTAAAAAAAAAATCATTTAATTATTTGGCCCCAAATAATTATAGGATCAGATATATATTTCAGCCGTTTCTGGACCGATTTTGACCAAATAAAGTTTATTCTGCCAATAAAATTGTATGTTCTCTCAAATTCGACACTCAAAAATTTGTGATGTGCAGCGCCCTCTCTACCAAAACTAAACTACCCCTTTAAGTTCAGCCTGAAAGTATTCCAAGATTATTGCGATGCTGGAAGCATGCATTTTGACGAATTGTCTGACATGGACTTGAAAGCGCTAGACCAAGTGTTGGGGAAACTCTATTTTCGCGTTTGTTGACTTTTTAACTGTTTTTGGGGAGCTTACATTTCGCGTTTTAGCTTTTGGAATTTCCAAGGAGTTATCGTTGACTTTTGAACTGTTATAATATAATGGAATTGTCATGGAGTAACCCTGTTACCAAGTAGATCAAACCAGTATTACTCTAGTAAACAGTACTTAGAATAAGGCTAGGCCTGCTTAGACTAGTACTACTACTACTAGATCTAGAAGTTCGATGTGGAATATAAAGCAAATAGCACCTTTTGGTTTCAGGCGATGGCAAACTATTACTTCCTCGGCGATCTGAACGTATACGCTATCTTTCCTCAGCACATCCAGCTCGCCTCGGAAGTGATAGATTGTCCCATCACCTTCACCAACGGTAATTATTTGCTTACTAACTAAATATTAAATCTAACAAAATATAAATTAATACAGTACATGTATATCTTTAAAAATGACAATAATAAGCAGCACAAAAGTGCGGTCAGAGCATTATTATAAAGAGATAAAAAAAAAAATTTGAAAAAAAAAATCCCAGTTACTCATTAACTCCTAATTTAGGACACAAGATAACTAAAATCTTGTAAAATAAAAGGGTGTCATAAGGCATATATGCCAGACAAATTTAAGAGAAAAAGTTAATTTAAGTTAACTATAGTGGCATACAAAGATATCATTATTATTATAGTAAGACCATGGTGGCATAAAACAAACTTATCCCATAGAATGACGCTAAGAGCATGAAAATTATTTAATTAAAGGATATCAAATCCCACTATTCATTTTATATCATATTCCTAAAACAAAATTAAATTGATCATACTCAATAACGAGTAGATCTAACAAACAAATGTAATATAAACAATGAAGCAATACAAAGTATCTTTAATTAAGATTGAGTAATTAAACAAGTCTTAATTAATGTTAAACTCCCAACACAAATTAAATTTATCGCATTCCATTTATACAAAGTACATTAATACAAAGTATGTATAATTAAAATTGAGTAATTAAAAAGTTTAATTTGTATTATATTCTTAACATAAATTTTATTTAACATTCAATGACAAATACAAAGTATCTTCAATTGAAATTGAATAATTGACTTAATGTTATTTTATATTATATTCTGAACATAAATTAAATTAAATGTTATCATATTTAATAACAAATACAAGGTAAATTAATACAAAGCATCTTCATATGAAATTGAGTAATTAAATAAGTTTATTTCATATTATATCCTTAACATGAATTAAATTGATCGTATTCAATAACAAATACAAAGTACATTAATACAAAGTATTGGCGACTGGACTTACGGTTTACGCTGAATGTAGCATTTAACATAACACATTTTTCGCTACCAGAAGGGCATGTCACTGGTGGGTATGGTGTCGTGTCACAGCGAGTTGCACCTGTTATCGGAAACGAAGTCACACTTCCCATGTTGGAATCAACGGATGTACAACTGTTGCATGTTAAGGCATTACCTATACATGTAAAATGAAAACATCATAAATGTCATAGTTATCAAGCTAACAATTACCAACGTTGCCAGGTAAAATATAACGAGGGGTTCAATGTCAGAGATAAGCATGTTTTATTGTTTAACCTCTGTCGTATTACCTCTGACATTTCACGTCTAATATGATCGTTACCTCTTTCGTTGTTACCTCTGGTTTTTACCACTGATGCCGGTATACTGATATCAGAGCTATAATGTTAACTTACTTACATTTAATCGATGTTAAAGGGACCTAGTAACATAGTTTAAAATCCTCAATACGTATTTAGAACTTTAGCGGGTATTTCATTTCTTGTTCTATTCGTATTTACAATAAAATCATGTGACAGGATCGGGTGTTTTGAATTTGCCTTTTGTTAAAAAGAGATATTTACAATTGAGGTGTTCGGATTTGTAATCTATCCACTGGTTAGTCGTGACCGTGTACAAAGGTCAGTACAATGTGTTAGCGAATTTCACTTTGCATTTTCGTCTATTACTCGGCCGTCTAACATCCATTTAACGTGAAATGTGCACACATTGTTCATCAACATATAAGAGCATAGTTTCAAAAGGCGCTAAGTCAAATTTCCATAGAAAAATGAGTTCACGATATCAGTTCATTAATAAGCTGCGTAGCTATCTAGAATCCATATTTTAGAATGAATTACCCTTCAAAATAAAAATGTCTTCAAAGTAGTGGTCAAAGAAACCTGCTTTCCTCCTAAGTTGCTATTCATATACCCTCACACCTATACACATTGTATCAACAATTCATCACTTTTTTTGCACACGTCAACAAAGTTACTAGATCCCTTTAAGAAACATTTCATACTCTTGATTCATAACAATTATAAGCGTATAAATGCGTTATATGCATGCTCAATATAAATGTACCATTTTCAGTTAGTAATAATAATAATATATAGCATTTATAGAGCGCCATGTATCTAGTTGCCCTATTCAGAGGCGCATTATTACCCTTGGTCATCAGGTACAGTTCAAACCCGCACAATTATCTTGTGCACCATCTCAACTCCCAGGGAGCATACTAGCCCAAGCTGCCCAACGGGCGCTGAAGGCTAATTAACACCCGACCAAGTACCCATTTATACTCCTGGGTATAGAGCAGCAATGTGGATTAATTGTCTTGCTGAAGGACAAACGGTGTGGGCATATTAATGGTGACCAGCAAAACATAACAACTACAGTAATTTACCTTGACACAGACACAGTGTGAGAAGTAAAACTGCGACACAAATCTTCATCGTGTACTATTATAAGGACATAAAACAAAGATAAAACATAATCAAATTCATGTAATAATATCCAGGTTACCTTCATGAGATACATAGATCGATATGTGTATATTGTACATAATAATGAAGAGCTTAGGCGCTAAAGGCGTTAATTCCACTTTCCATACAAATAGAGTTAACCATATCAGTGCAATACAATATCAGTCGCACAAAAAACCCCACTTTTTCCAAGTTAAAGAAGTGGATTTAGCGCTTTTAGGAGCTCTATTGAGCTATACAGGGTGCCCCCCCCCCCCAAAAAAAAAAAAAAAAAAAAAAAAACGGGGCACTTCCCAAAATAAAGTACCAAAATGATAATGTCCATTGGGTCTTTTTCAATGAAAAACGATACCAAGAACAGTAATGTTGGTCGTGTAGTTTTTGTTATAGGACGCTGTGAATGAGACCATGTCAGGTGCCCATTTTTGTCAATTAATACCAAGTCAGTGCCAGTTAAATCGCACTTCCTGTCCGTAATACCATTGAATAACCATGCCCATTCTGTCGGCACCCGGCTGAGTAAGTGCACACTAACAATGGCGCACGGATTGTTCGTTATTACGGGCATTAAGTGCGATATAACAGGCACTGACTTGGTGAAAATGTAAACAAATGGGAGCCTGAAATCGTGTCACTTACAGCGCCCTAAAACCCTAGGAAAAAACACTCTATATCAGATAGACATAATTATTTTGGCACTGTATGTTTGGAAATGCCCCGTATACATAGTTAGGAAGTATAGTGGTAATATACTGCAATTAATAGTGCTCAACTGCTAATGCAGGGACTGTTACTGAAAAGCCTTATTAGGCGAAATAGCCTGTGAAACTAGAGAATGATTCTATACCTGTTTTAGATATACATAGATAGCTAGATAGATTATATAGTAATAGTATAAATAGTGCAAATAACCATGGTTAAAGTGCTCGACTAAATAAATAGATAGGTACATAGAAAGATATATAGAAATATTCATGTCACACCTATTTTACATCTAGGTGTCATATAAAAAAGGATCTATTATACACCTCCGTGTCATATAAAACAAAAAATGCAATCGTGCTTTATTGGAAAAGACACCCTATCCGATGGACATAATTATTTTGTTACTATATTTTGGGAAGTGCCCCGTTCCGTCTTTTTGGGCCACCCTGTATATACAAGAAAAAAGTGAACCAATACATAGAGCATTGGTTTCTTTCTATATTTAAATAATTGCAAAGAATAATCATAAAAGATTGAAAAGAAAGAAAAAGCATGGAACAGGTTTTGGTTAGTCAAATTTCCCTTTTGTTAAACAGATATTTACGATATAAACCTGGTAGTCATCGTATTACCAATATTATCATGGAGCATGTTATGGTTGTTCGAATTTCACTTTTTATGATTGAAATGTTTAGATTTCTAATTATCCACTGGAAAGTTATTACTATGTAAACATTGCAGTGAGTTTAGAAGGGATTATCACTTTCCATTTTCGCTCACTTCTCGGCCATACAACATCCATCCATTTAACATTAATTTTTCACACACTACTTAGTGGATATATCAGATTACAACAATATACATTGTATTAACTACTCATCACTTTTTGCACATGTCAGCAAAGTTACTAGGTCCCTTTAAGGTAGAAACCGCTTAATTTCCTCGTTTGGATGCCAGTACAAACAATAAATTTTGTATCAAAGATCCGCATTGAAATTTATAACACCAGCAATATCGAAGGATAGTAAATTGATACCTTTCCTCATATTACAATTCTTTATTAACATACTGGCGTGTTACAATTAACTACTTTCAATGTTGTATAATAGTAATGTATATTTAATGTACAATGAAAATACATCATGTATTGTTACTGTTTTCTAATTCAAGATTGTTTAGTTAGTTCCGGACAACTACAGTTTTAAATGATTTAAATTCAATTTAAATTGAGCATTTACAACAAGTTCTAATAGATGAACTCTCGCTACCAAATGTTTGACATGAAAGTGTGCATGACAAACAGTTTAAAAAGTCTCTTATACTGGATAAAGACAGGTGCATAATTAATATAGTAAAAAATGTTAATTCTTTTATAATAAGTTCATTTCTGTAATAATATTTCGCCTTTTAGGCTTTGTCAAACTCTGATTTTAAATGTAATTGAAAGCCATTTGTGACTTACATCATTTCCCCCTGAAATTGTTACATGTGACACTGTTTTTTACCTACATATTTCCTCTGGCATTTTCCCCTGACATTATCCTCTGACATTTTTTCAAATGAAATTTTCACCACTGAATTTGTGTCCACTGACATTTTTCCTCTGCCTTTTTTTCCAGTGACATTTTTACCTCGGATATTTGCTCTCCGACATTTCCTGACGTTTTAACCTCTTACATATTTTCCACTGAAATGTTAACCACTGAATTTTTCCTCTGCCTTTTTTTCCACTGTCAGTTTTACCACAGACATTTTTTTCTCTGACATATTTTCCCTGGCATTTTCAACCTATTATTTTCCACTGACATTTTGACCTCTTAATTTTTTTCCACTGACATTTTTTCCTTAAACATTGTTTCAACTAAACTAAATTCCTCTGACATTGTTTCCACTGATATCTTTACCACTGACATTTTTTCCTGTGACATTTTTACCTCCGCCCTTTTTTCACTGACATTTTTACCACTGAATTTGTGTCCATTGACAATTTTTTTACCACTGAAATTTTTTCCTCAGACAATTTTCTCTCTGACATATTTTCCCTGACATTTTTAAACCTCTTACATTTTGTCCACTTACTTTTTCTCTCTGCCTTTTTTCCACTAATATATTCCCCTCTGAAATTGTTACCACTAAAATGTTTTCCTCTGCCGTTTTCCCACTGACATTTTTACCTCAGAAACTTTTCTCTCTGACATGTTTTTCCTCGGACACTTATTGCACTGACTTTTTGTTTTACCTGACACCATCAAATGTACTCTGTATCTCAATTGTAGAGCCACAGTCTACCAACCCTTAAAACGCTACCGGAAAAGAACACAGTGTGCCACATTGTAAATTAACAGTTTGAAAACCAACTCACACTGTGAACACACTGTGACCACTCTGTGACTACACTGTGAACACAACGTAAGCTCACTAGCCGTCGCCAGTGAGAAGTTGCCTGCGTTCACAGTCTGAAAAATAGTGCGCTCACACTGTGTATCTTATCAATCTTACAGTGTGGTCACAGCGTTATGAGCGTTCACACTGTGAACACACCCCAATTTAATCCAGTCTACATAGTGTGTTCATACTATGGCACACTGTTTTCTTTCTGGTAGGGCTTGCACTTGATTCTGTTCATTTCATTTTATTTTATTTCATTTATTCATTTTTTAAAGATACATTACAAGGTAAAAGTGTCCAGTAACAAGATTAAAGGGATAGTTGAGTTTTGGTAGAGAGGGCGCTAGACTACTTATTTTTGTTGTGAGGTAATGAAAAACTGAGTGTAAAATTTGAAAGAGCATAATATTTAAATAATAAAATCATCTTTGTTTGATCAAAATCGGTTCAGAGACGGCTGAAATATCCATAAATATAACAATTTGTAATAAAGCTGGGGCCCCAGGTTTATTATAGAATTTTGAACCAGCCGTTAAAAATTCAAAAAAATGCTTCCTCTTTTCAAAAAGTTACAAAATAGGTATTTAAATAGTTGTTGGTTATTTCTCTATAAATCACTATTTCAACAAAACATCACATGCACAATATTTTATTCAAAATGGTTGAAACCGATGAGTGCCGATGAGCGCCCTCTTACGTTTTAACGGCTCTTTTTGAATGATAACATGATCTTTACTACGTCATTTGTAATTTTGTGTTCCTTTCTAGTTATAACTATTAGTTTGTAATGTAATGATGCAGGTTTTGGTTACTAAAATTCAGTTTCACCAAAACTGTACTCTCCTTACCAGAACTCAACTATCCCTTTAACAAGTATTTGACGTTGTACCAAATGCTTGTCATGCTTGTGAAAAACCCCAAGTTTACATGATCAAAACTGAGGGAAATATACTTTAAACATGGGTAACATTAAAAGCTCCATGAGCAAATTTAAGCTATTACAATTATCACATTGATTACATTACACTATAAAGAGACTTAACAAAAATAAGGATAAGATCATGAACAAATCTTCGAACAAAAATCAATACTTAATAGTTGGTGAGCATTTGTTGTTTGAACATGCGTTTAAAACTAATCAGATAATGATCAATATTCTGCAAATCTAATTTTAGCTTGCTCGTACAACTCCCTGATATTTGTTTGAGCGCTGTACAAATGGTGAAATTAAATTTGTTATTCTTAAAAAAAAAAAAAAGACTGATAGCAATATCACTTACTATGTTCGATGTTGAGCACTTTCCTGTTGAGCGGAATCGTAACTGACTTTCGAGCCGGCGACACCAACTGTATAGCAATGAAGTATAAGTTTATAAGCCTACAATCTGTCAACTGTGAGTGACGAAGATAATTAGCCGAATGAGGCGTTTGGGTGCGGTCGCATGGATAGAAAGCTTAACGAATCTAAACAGATGGCAATTTTAGTTCCGGGTTTTCGTGCATATTTTTGTTCGTCATCACAACGCATAATGTCGCTGAGGATATACAGCCAGTAAAGTTAGTGGGGCAAGGCTCGCTATGCATAAGGACCGCTAGTCATAAGCAGGGGCGTCGATCACGGGGAGGGGGGGGGGGGGGGGATGGGGGGATATATCCCCCAAAAAAAAATATTTGAGGAGGGGGGGATGGCCTGTATTATCATCCCCCCAATATTTGGGAGGGTAAAAAAAAAATATATATATATATACTGGCGCATGTAATTGTGGAAGAGGCTACCAAATTGGACTAATATACACCGTTGTCTTTATATTTAGGTACTATTGTTTGTGTTATGATATATGTGCCTGTATATTTTGTCTGAAGTGAGATTAATCAATATAATACATGAATGCCTAAACATTACAGACTAATCAGTGGCGTAGCGACCGGGGGGCTGTCGGCACGTGCCCCTAATAATAATATTAAAACAAAAACAAACGGGGATATCAAAAAATATAAGGAGAATTACATAACGTGTGCCCCTAATAATTGTGTCTGCCACCACCCCCAATCAGTCCAACCACACTATGCCACAAGTTGAGAGCCCAAGTATAAAAAAAAAACATCTGATTGCGCGTTCACATATGGAAAAGTTTTGCACTGAAATTCCCATTAAATCAATTGTCTGCGCTAACGCGCGCACAGCGCGCTCAAGTTCAAGCTTCATGAATTATTCATGAGCATACGCGGTCTAAAAGTTTGGACTTGTCCATGATCGGAAATAGGTAGATTGCAGTATCTTTCGAGCGGAAATCGCTCTAGATCAGCAGTTTTGTTCTCGATTATAATGAAATAAAAAACACTAACGTTACATGATTTTAAACATATTTGATCTCCATAATGTTAAAGGGGTATTCCGGGCCTGATAAAACCATTCGTTATTTGAAAAAGCAGAATAAGAGGCATAATTGGTGAAAATTTGATCAAAATCAGACAAGAAACACGGTAGTTATACCTATTTGAACATCATGTGATAATGAGCGATCGTTTCAAAATTGCCGCCATATGCAACATCATTGACGAGCAACTCGCCATGGCTTTAGTACATGAAAATACACTTATTTCTCATTTTCGTTGCTAAAAATAAAATTTTCTCTGCTTGTTTTCACGAATTCATAGAAGAATATCGATGGGTCAACCTCTTTGGAATTTGTAAGCTCATAAAGTTGCTTTGTTATTAAGAAAATTTAAATTTTGTAAAATTTCCATGTAGAAGTAAAAATGGCTGCAGCTCGCAAGTGACGTCACGATCGATAGCAATTGCGAACGATACTAAAAATCGGAGCAAAGTTCATCCTGTCATAACTTTTTTATTGCTCTACCGTTTTGGCTTAGATTTTCGATCATGATTTTTCATATTCACTTCATTTTTTAGCAAACATCACATTTCTGGGGTAGAATTCCCCTTAAGCGCACAAAAAATATGTTAAAAAAATATGTACGTACAAAATACTGTGCGTACGTTCACCCACCAATGAATGTAGCAGTCATATGACGTAATCTTCCGATATGCTAATGAGGCGCTATGTCCATAGAGGTGATTGGTTTAAAAATAAAAGGCTCTTTAGTAAATCTTTATATCCGACGACGTTCAGTAACCAATCAGCATGAGTTTTACATATGTTATAAATTTATGTTTTTAACATCGAATACCGAGAGACCCAGATCGTAAGAACATTCGGCCGACGAGTTACAACCGTTCAAAGTTGACCCTCGCCGCGCGTAACCTACATTACTGTACAATTTGCGTGTATTAGATACAAAAAGGCGGGGGAAAATGAAGCGCAAGAGTCATTTTCAAGAGCTGGTCCGACGAGATGCAATATCGATTCTCTTCCAAATTGTAATATGTTATAAAAAACAATATAAAGAATCGAATGCCGAGTGACCCAGCTCTCAATTCATTCTGGTTTGGAATTGGTAGTATTTCATGTTCATACTAGCGTGTTAGGAGCTCGTGAAGAGGAAAGTTTGACACGTTGTGTAATATGCGCGCGCGCTCCCGCATCCCGGCCGGCTGCGCGTGCAGGGAGCAAATTTTCATATGCACTTCCGGAACAATGTACGCGGCCTTGTTTCCTGCTCTAGGCATGTTCTAGGTCATTATCTGGCACATTCCCTTGAACATATATAATAACCGCCCTTTGGTTGTCTGCAAACTTGATTTCATTAATTGTGTTTATCTATAACACGGTATACCCAGGGAGCAAACACCCCTTTTTTTAGGATATCATACATGG
The DNA here is from genome assembly GCA_037951105.1 of Echinarachnius parma. Lineage (NCBI taxonomy): Eukaryota > Metazoa > Echinodermata > Echinoidea > Clypeasteroida > Echinarachniidae > Echinarachnius > Echinarachnius parma. Next base: position 61,455 of record JBAMJV010009195.1, read on the forward strand.
AATGTTATAAAAGGTTGTTCACCAGAAATGTCTTCTAGGACCTTCTAGGATCACAACCTAGGTGGACAACCTCGCAATCTAGCTACTGGAAGTTCACAAAACGCGTACAAACGATTTAACCCATAATGTACGTTAATAGCGCCTTAAATCCTTAGGGTTCATGAAGGTTTGTCTCTGCTTTTTTCAAAATAACACTAAAAAGCATTATGATATCATCACATCACTTCAGATTTGTATTCTGTAGAGTAGTGTGCATATTTTGATACCAAATTTGACTGCATACTATCTTCGGTTAATGTGTCACGTGTCATTTTAAGTCACGTGTTACACAAAGGACTTGAAATTGCAGGTTCAGTTATATACAAAAATGCATTGAAATGTTCAAGATATTTAAAACGTTACACAATTTGTATTTGAAGTTCTTCAAATGGCATTCAATTAAATTGTTGAAAGTTTTTGAAATGATATAAAAGAAAACAATAGAATAATTAATACATGAAAACAATACAATACATAAGAATATGAGTTCCTTTTAGTGTATTGTTGGTATACGATATAGATTTGATAATGAAATGTACATATTGTAGAATGAGGACATATATATTGGTTATAGAGTACAGATATATAATATACCTTGATAAAGAATATAATACAATAATAACCATTTAATAAATTGATTATCTTACTGATAACAATTTAATGATATATCTGACAAAAATGCACTTATATACACTTGTTTGGACGTGTGTTACGTATTTTGCCAATATTAACATGGAACTAATGCAGAAGTCAGCAATGAGTGTAAATATTTTGTAGGTGTAGACTGGAGGGAAAGATAAGGGAAAATAAATGAAGCGGCAAAGGCAGTAGCGCTTACCTCAACTCTCAGTCGAATTATTGTTAATGTGTTAAGTAGGAAGATTCTTTTTATTAAAAATGTACACGATAATACAATCAAACAAAGTAATGGCCATCGACAAAAACAATCATGATAAAAAATGATAATCGTACCAGAGAAAAACAAAGTGACCTACTCTACATCTTTAAACAATGTTACAATTTGTGTTAATGTTGTAGGCCATTTTCTGAGCCATCGTACCCTTTTAAGTTGTACTGGTACATCATTGTTTCAACAAGTCCACATAATTATGAGTTGTATTTGACTCATAGAAATGTTCATTGGACTAGAAGGACACACAGGTATATCACGAATGAGCACTTAACGTGAAATATTTCAAAACATTTTACTTGTAGACATGATCACTATAATGAGTACCACAGAGAGAAAACAAATCGTGACACGGCGGATGAAAGCGCGATTTTTCTGTAAAGCTTTGTCTTTATTTAGGATTTCAAAAAGTGGTTGTTCCCCAAAATCTGATGACGGGACCAAGTTGAAAGTGGCGGCCATCTTGGATTTTAACTAATATTCAGACCAAAATTATACTTTGACCCCGCCAACATGTATTCAAAATTTTACAAATATGTTTTTTGTACGGTTTCTGGTAGTATTTTACAACTTCATGAAAATTGACTTTTGTTAAAAATTACGTCCAATATGACCACCATTGTCCTAAAAGTGTAATAAATCCGTTAATATACATCACACAGTTGCAATGTTTGTAAGTACTTTAACGTTTTTATGAAAATAGTGATCTAGATTTAAGTGGTCGGAGAATCTTTTACATAATTTGATAAAAGTGATAAAAGTGTGATAGTGTTTGTGTGCGCCCCCAATAGTTACAAAAAAAAATATGAGCGGAAAATGTGTTGAAGAAAATAGCTATGAATACAACAAATTGTTCCCTTATCAGTCCGATCACGCAGCTATACGCCACTGTCTGCACGCGTGGGGCTTCATTATTGCATTTTCAATGATATTGGCAAGAAAAATAACTTGTAAACAAATTGAATAGATTGTGTGTCACAAAAGAATGCCTCCCGCAGAGTAGTTAATAATGAATACATGTCATAACGCACCCAATACGCGTGGGTGCATTCTTTATATTGATGTCTATTAACCACAACTTATCCATTGCATACACAACCTGAATCATGTTAAATGGACCATTTTATTGATATGGTTTGCATTAAAGGGGTAGTTTAGTTTTGGTAAGGCTGAACTTTAGTAGCCAAAACCTGCACAGTAACATTATAAACTAATAGTTATAACTCCACCATGCTCGAAAGGTATACAAAATTAAAAACGACCAAGTAAAATGCCTGTTATCATTCAAAAAGAGCCATTAAAACACAAGAGGGCGCTTTTTTAAAAGGCATTGGTTTCAACCATTTTCAACCAAAATTATGCATGTGATGTTTTGTTGATATAATGATTAAATAGCGAGATCATCAACAACCATTTAAAAAACGCTTTTGAACATTTTTGAAAAAGTGCAAGCATTTTTTTTTATTTTTTCAAAAAAATCATCTAATTATTTGGGCCCCAAATAATTATAAGATCAGATATATTTATTGATATTTCAGCCGTTTCTGGGTCGATTTTGACCAAATAAAGTTTATTCTGCCATTAAAATTGCATGTTCTCTCAAATTCGACACTCAGTTTTTCATTACCTCACAAAAAAATTGCGATGTGCAGCGCCCTCTCTACCAAAACTAAACTACCCCTTTAACAAAGACACAAACTTCTTTAACAATTTTTCCTGCGTTATAAACCCCTCTAAAAAAGTTCGAAAACTCAAGTTTGATCGATTATATCTATTTTCTTATGAAATCATAATGGTTATATTTGGTATCACTTGAAAGAGTGTGTATACCTCTTTAAATTGATAACAAATTCGTAAGCATCACGAGCACGAGGTATGCGCAGTACATTTGAGAATGGGGGAATGTCAGAAGTGAAATGTCACAAAATGCGCCAAAAAACTTCAGTTGGAAGGTCTGACACCCATATCGCGGTCTTTCTCAAGTTCAAATTCTTTCGACGATGAATATCTTGATAATGAAGAGATACTTTTAAAAAAGGTGTCAGACAAAAGCCTGTTTAATTATCTTTCCAATGACACCTCACTTGGAATGATTATGAAAGCCGGGTACCCAGCTAGCCACCTGACGTTGGGCCGATGTCGGAATTTGGTTGCCGGATGTCGGCATATCGCCGTTGGCTCGAGGTTAAAATGTCCGCCAGCCCAACATTTTCACGACGTCATTTTTGTGATATATTGGCATAACGTCATTTTCCGACAATGGCCCAACATCATCTCATGACATGATGTTGGGCCATTGTCGGAAAATGACCTTATGCCAATATATCACAAAAATGACGTCGTGACGATGTTGGGCTGGCGGACATTTTAACCTCGAGCCAACGGCGATATGCCGACATCCGGCAACCAAATTCCGACATCGGCCCAACGTCAGGTGGCTAGCTGGGTAGGTACAATTAAGGTGAATATTGGGGAAGATCGACAGCGAAATGTAAACAAAATGCATTTGACTGTGTAAAATTGAAGGCGTTGCATCCAAAAACGACTTTTTGAGGGGATATTTTAGTACTTTACTTTACATTATGAAATTCCACATCATGTTGAAGCGTGTCAATTTGTCAATAAAATAATGCCCCATTCATAGTGGTTATGTGATTGAGATGTGTGTAGTACCTCTAAATGTATGGGGCTCAAAATGACACGTTGCAATGTCGAAGTTCTACCGTCTGATATGTGGTAATAACTAATAAGGGCATACCTACACGATCAAAGAGGGCGCTAATATGCCAAGTCTGGCCAGTTTGCGTAGGTTTAGAGAAATTTTCAATACATCAATACATCAAGTTTGTGAGTTTCCTGTACTGCACACTCACATTCAGCATACTCATTGCAAATGAGATATCATATTCAAGATAAATTAACGAGCTTTCCGATAGTGCAACACGGAATGATGATAGAGTTATGATTAATACAACAATATCTTACCGGAATCTTAAAACAAGAAGCCACGGTCTTAAATGTATAGCATTAATAGACCCCCATATCCGGTTTTACTGCACACACCCAATAGCATAATTATTACAGGTGAGACAGGATTTTAAGGAAAAATAAACACGCTTTCACATGGGGATGGTGTGGCACGATCGGATGGACGCTAGACTTCAAATCTAGAGGTCGTGGGTTCAAACCCGATTGATGTCCCATCATTTATGTCCTTCAGCAAGACATTTAATCCATATTGCTTCTCTCTACCCAGGAGTATAAATGGGTACCTGGTTGGGTGTTAATTAGCATGCGCGCTATATATATCATATATGGCTGCCATTAGCTAGTATACTCCCCGGGGAGTTGAGATGGTGCGCAAGATAGTTGTGCGGGTTTGAACTGTACCAGTAACAACCAGGGTAATAATACAAGCGCATAGAGACGTGCTTCTGCAATGTGATATGCGCTATATAAGAACTGTTTATTATTATTATTATGATGTTAAATTTACTGATGATTATGCAATGTACCCCAAAACATCTCCTCCAATAGTCGTTTTCCCATGCAACGTTTTCAATTTCACAAAATGAAATGCATTTTGCAACATTTTACTTTCGGCCCTCCCCATATTCAGCTGTACCATACTTAACCTGTTAATACAATTTTTACGGACATAATTGTATTGAAAAGATAGACACATGGGCTTTAATATGATACCAAATTTGATAAGTTTAAATCATTTGAACACGCTACAATCTTCGATACAACTTGAACATTAAAAAATACGACACAAGAGTCAAATTTCCCAATAGAATACTTTCGGCCCATTTTGCGACATTTGACTTCTGACCGTCCTCCATTCCGAAACGCACTGCGTATTCCCTGATTTGAAATAAATGACAAAAAATGTACCATTTTAAAGGGAAATCATCATGCATTGCAATGACACTAAAAGAGAAAAATACAATTTGCCAATAAGAGTGATAAAATCGATCAAAGTTGAGTTTCCGAACTTTTGTGAGGGGTTTAGATAGATACATTATATATATTTGATTTGGTCTTCAAACATACAAATGTTGTAAAGAAACGTGTCATCCATTGGCAAATGGCAAGAGAAGGTACTAATAACAATTATGTACATATCTTTATAATTATATCAATTTCCGTAAACATTTCAAAACATTTTACTTGTAGACATGATCAGTGGCGTCCCCAGGATTTGTTAAAGGGGGGGGGGGGGGGTTCTTCAGACAAAAATTCTGTCAGCGGTGGGGGGGGGGGGGGAGAGGGGGGGGGGAGGGGGTAGTCGTAGAACATTTTCGCAGCCGAGACCGCGAATTTCGACATTTTCGAGACCGAGACCAGTCCGGTCCACAATTTTCGAGACCAAGACCGAGACCCAGCAGTTAAGAATGCTGTAAGCTGGGGTAAGGGGGGGGGGGGGGGGGGGGGTAATCGAAGAAAATTTTCGAAACCCAGACCACACATTATCAAGGCCGAGACCACAATTTTTCGCACTATTCAAGGCCGAGACCATCGAAAATGACGATCGAGACCGCTAAAATTTGATCTCGAAACCAGTTACATTTAAAAAAAACAGTCATTTTGGGGTCAAAGGGGGGGGGGGGGGTGTTGAACCCCCAAACTCCACCCCCCTGGGTACGCCTTTGGGCATGACCACAGAGAGAAAATAAATCGTGACACGGTGGATGAAAGCGCGCTTTTCAGCAAAGCTTTGTTTTTATTCAGGATTTCAAAAAGTGATTGTTCCCATCTGATTTTGTACACATGTATTTATTCAGTTTATTGCCAAAATCAAAAACAGCCAAAGGAAAACAAAAAAGGCAGAAGCCCAAACAAATGTTTCTCTAGTTACACATTTAAATTAAATAATACAACAAGTATATAAAATAGTAGAATGCTTATTGCATAATAATATTTACAACTTTACAATTAAAACATATTTGAAAATTATAAACACTCAGTTAACCAGTATACCCAGCTAGCCACCTGACGTCGTGCCAACGTTGGGCCGATGTAAAATTCGTTTTAAGAGGACGTTGGGCCGACATGCGACATGCGACGTCCCCGCGACGTGAAAATGTCCGCCAGCCCAACATCAGCTCGGCGTCTTTTTTTAATGCTGGCCCAACGTCATTTTGCGATTTCGGCCCAACAACAATTATTGACAATGGCCCAATGTCAGTTCTAACGTAGGCCCAACATCGATTCCTGACGTTGAGAGAACATCAAGTTCTGACGTTGGCCCGACGTTAAAATGTCCACCAGCCCAACATTGTCCCAACATCATTTTGTGATGTGGGGCAAATGTCAATTTCTGACAATGGCCCAACACCGAATCCTGACATAGGACAGATATCAAATTCTGATGTGGGCTCGACGTTAAAATGTCCGCCAGCCCAACATCATCACTACGTCATTTTGTGATATTGGCATGACGTCAATTTCCGACAATGGCCCAACATCAACGGTCGGCAAACAGACGTCGCGCCAACATTACGAAATAAGTCGGAAACTGGTTGTACGTAGTTGAATGTCGTGCCGATGTCATTAAGCTGACGAAAAAAATACATCTCAAATAAAACGTCGCGCTAAAATCGCACCAATGCCGAAACTGATACGAATTTAAGAGCTCGATAGAGGGTTGTAATATTAATGTTGGGCCGATGTCAATAAACCAACATGAATATGACATCTCAAATATGACGTTGGGCCAATGTTTTACCGATGTCGGAATATATCATTTTAAGAGGTCGGTAAATGGTTGTGGAATTGATGTCGGACGGATGTTATTAATTGGACATCAATATGACATCACAAATATGACGTCAAGCCGATATCGCGCCGATGTCAGAATTGGCAGCAATGACACGAGTCGGCAAATAGTCATGAAATCGATGTTCAGCCTATGTCAATATTCTGACATGAATATGTCATCTCCAATATGACGTCGGGATAATTTCGCGCCGCTGTTGGAACTGGTAGCAATTAAAGAGGTCGGTAAATGGTTGTAACATTGATGTCGGACCAATGTTTTTATTGGACATCCATATGACATCTCAATTATGACGCCAAAGCGATATCCTGCCGATGTCATAAATGGCACCAATGAAACTAATCATTATATAGTCATGCAATCGATGTTCAGCCGATGTCAATATTCCGAGATGAATATGACATGTCCACTATTATGACGTCGGGCTAATATCGCGCCGATGTTGAAACTGTTAGAAATTTAAGGGGTCGGTAAAATGTTGTGAAATTGATGTCGGGTCACAGTTTAGACATAAATATGACATCCAAAATATGACTTTGGGCCTATACCGCACAGATGTCGGAACTTTACGAAATTTTAAAGGTGGGTAAAAGGTTGTGAAATAGATGTCGCGCGGATGTCATTACTCCTACATAAATATGACATCTCTACTATGACGTCAGTCCGATATTGTGATGATGTTGTATCTGGTAGCAATTTAAGAGGTCGGTACATGGTTGTGAAATTGATGTCTGGCCAATGTTATTAATTGGACCTCAATATGACATCTCTATATGATGAAGCCACAGCGAAATCCTGCCGATGTCAGAACTGACAGCAATTAAACAAGTCGGCAAATGGTCATTAAACTGATGTTGTGCCGATGTCATTAATTTGACATGAATAAGAGATCTCAAATATGACGTCGGGCTAATATCGCGCAAATGTTGAAACTGGTAGCAAATTAAGAGGTCAGTCAAAGATTGCAAAATTGATGTTGGGCTTATGTTATTAAATATACATAAATATGACCGCTCAAATATGACGTTGGGTCAATGTTGTACCGATGTCGGAACTGGCGACCATTTGCCGGCTTGTTTCATTGCTGCCAGTTCTGACATCGGCAGGATATCGTTATGGCGTCATCATTGAGATGTCATATTCATGTCTAATCATTGACTTCGGCACAACATCAATTAAATGACCATTTGCCGAGTTGTTTCATTGCTGCAAGTTCTTACATCAGCCTGACATATTTATCACATTCATGTCTAATTAATAACATCGGACCGATATTAATTTTACTACCATTTACCGACCTCCTTACTTGCTACCTTTTCCGACATCGGCGCGATATTAGCCCGACGTCATATTGGAGATAGCATATTCATGTCCGACTATTGACATCGGCGCAACATCACTTTTATGATCATTTGCCGACTTGTTTCATTGCTGTCAGTTCTGACATCGGCAGGATATCGCATTGACGTCATCATTGAGATGTCATATTCATGTCGGATCATTGACATCGGCTCAACATCAACTTAATGACCATTTGCCGACTTGATTTACTGCTGCCATTCTGACGTCGTAGGATTTCGGTTTGACGTCAAAATTGAGATGTCCTATTCTTGTATCATTACTAACATTGTCCCGACATTAATTTCACAACCATGACTGACCACTGACTGAATAATTGATGTTGGGTCGAAATCGCAAAATGACGTTTGGCCAGCATTACAAAAAAAACACGCCGCGCTGATGTTGGGCTGGCGGACATTTTTACGTCGCGGCGACGTCGGATTTTTAATGTAGGCCCAACGTCGTCTTAAAACGACTTTTTACATTGGCCCAATGTTGGCACAACGTCAGGTGGCTAGCTGGGTAGCGACATCTTAAATTGATACCAGTCCCAACATCGGCGCTATATTAGGTCGACCTCTTATTGGAGATGTCATATTAATGACATTGGGCCATTGTCAAATTATGATGTTGGTCCAGCATCAAAAAATGACGTTGGGCCAATGTTGCGTTAGCGGACATTCAAACGTCGGGCGAACGTCAAGATTTGATGTTGGGCCAACAATAAAAAATAACGTTGGGCTAATGTCGGGCTGGCGGACATTGTAATGTCGGGCCAACGTCAGAATTAGATGTTGGCCCAACGTCAGGATTTGATATTGGGCCATTGGCGGAAATTGACGTTGGGCCAACATCACATAATGATGTTGTGACAATGTTGGGCTAGTGGACATTTTAACCTCGCGCCCATATCATAATGTTATGTTGGTCCAATGTCATGAGTTGATGTTGGGCCATTGTCGGAAATTAACGTTATGCCAATATCACAAAATGACGTGGTGACAATGTTGGGCTGGCGGACATTTTAACGTCGACCCCACATCAGAATTTGATATCTGTCCTATGTCAGGATTTGGTGTTGGGCCATTGTCGGAAATTGACATTTGCCCGACATCACAAAATGATGTTGGGACAATGTTGGGCTAGCGGACATTTTAACCTCGCGCCTACATCATAATGTTATGTTGGTCCAATGCCATGAGTTGATGTTGGGCCATTGTCAGAAATTGACGTATCACAAAATGACGTGGTGACGATGTTGGGCTGGCGGACATTTTAACGTCGAGCCCACATCAGAATTTGATATCTGTCCTATGTCAGGATTTGGTGTTGGGCCATTGTCGGAAATTGACATTTGCCCGACATCACAAAATGATGTTGGGACAATGTTGGGCTAGCGGACATTTTAACCTCGCGGCCACATCATAATGTTATGTTGGTCCAATGTCATGAGTTGATGTTGGGCCATTGTCAGAAATTGACGTATCACAACATGGCGTGGTGACGATGTTGGGCTGGCGGACATTTTAACTTCGAGCCAACCGCGATATGCCGACATCCGGCCAACAACTTTCGACATCGGCCCGACGTCAGGTGGCTAGCTGGGTAAGAGCTATATAATATATAGATGTAACTTAGGTGCCATTTTAAAATATATAATGGAAGGGATATTAAAGGTTCGCTTTGGCACCGTATTGGGTAAAGGTGCCCGTCGTCACTATTGTTAGTCTTCGTTCTAATCCCCGAGTGTTTTAGTAACGCCATGAATGTTCACAAACTCTACAATTTCTTTGTTGTCATGGCTTCTTCACGAAAACAAGATATCTAAGTGAAATGAATATACTGGTAACACTGAACAACAGTGATTGATAAGAATATAATCCATTATAAATGGTTCACTACAATTTACAGTATTGTTAATAGACTATAAATACCTCATGAATATTCATGATCGATCGTCGATTGCAATTTAGTTGAAATCAAGATAGTTGCTAGGAATAAGATTAGGATTCGTGATAGGGAACACCGGAATTGTTAAACGTACCTCACTTGGATCATCAAAGAATACTAGCATGTGTTCCAAAAATATTCCTAACTATATATAAATATCTCTTACTTTATTAATACATTATTACTAAGTAGTTGATAGTTGAATATCAGTTGACTATTGTAGTATTATGACATGTTTTTGTTCATTTGATACTACAATATACATGTATGTAAATAATATGCACAGCCGTCATGGTGTATCAGATAATGCATCAAATTAGGTTGAAGTGCAATCCTCTCTATGAAACATTGATAAAACAAACATTGTTTTCTGTGTGTTATTTGTGAATATAATGATTACACGTATTGATGCTATTACATACACATATGTGGGGGAAAATGTGTTGTGTTTGTTGAAGTGAAACTGACTAAATTTTGTATTAAGTGTTTTGTATGTAAAACAAAATTGTTGAAGAACAAAGGTAAACGTGGTCCATATATAATTTGCAATTTACTTATCTTTCGGAAATACCCAAGTAAAATGTTGTTTTACTTGGTGTGTGAAGTGTGTAAATAATTATGGTAAAAACGTTGAGTTTTGATGATACGGTGTATAGCCATGTTTAAGTAACAGGAGTAGTTATTCGTGTTGACACGTTAATGATTAAAATATTTTACGAGCCATTTACCACTTTCTGCCCTTGCGAACATATAAATAGATCATTTCGAATATTTGTCTCATTCACACATGCAAGCACAAGTGCAAGGTTTCACCCTTATTGTAAACATTTTCTGATGGCTGAAATTAAAAGTCAATACAAAATTTGGAAAATAAAAAAAATATTTGTGCTTGCACCATGGAAAAAGGCGCAACTTCCAACTTCTGAAAATGATAATATTCGCAAAAATTGACCCCAAAATTTTGTTTTTTGTTTTGTATGTTGTCGCTAGTGATCACCTAATAAAACAGAAATGTATTCAATGAATACTAAAAAGTAAATAAGTGAATTTCTTTGTTATAGAAAATAGTGTACATCTCAAGAACTGTTCTTTTTTAGTCAATACTACTTATTGAATGATAAAACAATACTAAATGGTACCATTGATTTAGTAGACAATTTCACTAAATAATGCTTATCCTGGATCAACTGGTATAACCCAGGAAGGTATAATTTAGTGGCGTAGTGGTTAGCACCTGTGAGGGGACTTTCATCTTCATGAGTTGGCACAGGTCGTCACCTGACAATTAGACATTACATTAAAGTATTCACGTAAATAAGGTAGGTAAAGGACTTTTACGGAAATTGCATTGGAATCAGTGGTTCATTAGAGAAGCTAATGCCGCAATTTATCAACTCGTTAATACAATTAATGTACTAATTCATAAATTCAAATTCATTCATGCATGCATTAAGTATTCAATTGATTAATTAATTAATTCACTTACATATGCATTAATTAATTGATTACTCAGATTAGATAATTAATTAAAATATTTATTCATGAACAATTTGGTTCTTTTCGCTCTTCACTGACAGTTTCATTGATTTACACTTGGAGCCATTAATCTGAACGAAGCACCACACATTGATCTTCTAGTTCAGTAACTGTTGATTAATAATATTAATCAACAGTATTAAAGGTAACGTTGAGTATTGGTCAAACTTAACTTTAGTAACCAAAACCTGCACGATTACGGTACAAACTAATAGTTATAACTTCACCATGCTCGAAAAGTATACACAATTACAAACGACAAAGTAAAACCCCTGTTATCATTAAAAAAAGAGCCGTTACAACTCAAGAGTCAAATTAACTCTAGAGAGAAGCGCTAGCGTTCTAGGTCCTCCTAATACGGGACTGTAATGCGCGGTAATAGTTACCGCGGCCATCGCGATCATCTTTCGTTCAAAATTCTGTTCGGAGTCGCGCTAACACGCGGAGAGAAGTCGAGGAGGCGCATAAATCACTGATTTTTAGCGGAATGGAGGGAAAATCATAATTTTAACCCACCCGATAGTTGGATCACGTAATGGAGAGTGAATTGGTGGTAAGTACCGTATCATATGTATAGTTTTAAGCACAATTAGCGTGCTTACAAATATTAATTTTCAGTCCCGTATTAAGAGGACCTAGAACGCTTGCGCCTCGCGCTAGCGTTCTCTAAAAAGTGATGTCCGGACGTCAATCACTTTTATATAATATTTTGAAAGCAAATTTCACAACAATTAGAGCATTTGAATGGGAATTATTATTATTTCCCATGTTTTTTTCGATGATCTTTCATCTGGAATTGAAATCAACCAAATCCGTTACAATTAATTCTGGGGGGGCACTTCGGAAAATACCAATACTCAACGCTCCCTTTAAGGGGGAGGGGTCAGGATAGGATGTAACACTGGATTTCTGTTGCCGGCTCATTTTACCAATACAATTTGAATCGCTTTAATTGTTTAACATCATGGTGAATCAGAAACGTGGACTAAGCTTTAAATGAGCATAATAAATTTGATATGATTTGTAAGTCTATTATAATTTAAATCCGCATCTTGGGGGGTCAGTTATGTGGGGGGTTCCGCATTTGAATGATGCTTGTTATGAGGCCTCACAATTACCCATGATTTACCCGATACACTTGTAGACAGCATCAGACTCAGAAGGGGCGCACACGTACTAAGGAAGTAGGGGGGGGGGGGGTGGGTCGTGGTGGGGGTTGGGACAAGGTATGTTTTGAAAGAAAGGGGTTATCGTTTTTCAATGAGTGGGATACTTAGGTGTCACGCAACAATAGGTCGAAATTCATTTAATGTTTGTTTCGAAATTGACAAAGGGTTCGGGTTAACATGGTTAAACTAAACATAGTTGAGTATGTACATTACAACCTGTGTTTAGTGACCATCTCAGTGAAAGAGAAAAGTGGCCACTTCACACAATTGATTAACTGCAGGAGGTCGCTTTTGGTGGTCACCATAGGCGGATTGGCCTTTATATACAGTGCCCACTAAGGAAGGACACTAAAGGGTAGAATGAGACTGACTTTTATCGTCACCATCCGAGACACTTTTCCTTGGTATCCATTTACCCACAAGGGAAGATGTGCACATATGAGGGGAACAAAGTGTACACATGGGATGAACAGGAGGAGAGGGGGTAAATTACCCGAATTTCCCCTATAACCTCCTTGCTCACACCATTGCTCCGCTAGCCCCCTACTGACTGTACATCCTTAGCAACACTATGCTATTGTGAAGAAACAGCATTGTGATAAACAAAACGCATGAAAATGAAACTGTAATTGCCATCTATTTAGATCTATGCTACCCCTAACGAATGGCCTCATTTGGGTTTTTATCTCAGCCACTAACAGAGTTTTAGGCTCATAACAAATTAGTTTATTGTCATTTAATTTGGTGTCGCCGGCTCGAATTATAAAACCTATTGAGGATTCGTCCGCAGGAAAGTGACATCTATTCTAACATAGTAAGTGAATATTATAATACGTGGCCATCATTTGTTCTCCTAATTACAATGTTAAAAGCATTAACTTGTACAGCACTCAATCATAATCAGTTAGTCGTAGGCATAATGGAACAAATATGTATGATAATACTTTTAGTTTTTAATAGCATGTTCAAACAATAAATGCTTACCGACTCTTAAGTATTGTTTTTGCTTGCAGTGTTCTTCACGTTTTTGCTCTCATTTTCCGGGTTCCAGTCCCCTATGTTGTGTGTAATGTAATGTGATATAGGTTTTCCCGCTCAATTGTACACTTTTTCAATCGAATCTATTAACCCTATTAAGGCCGGGCTATTTGAGGTCTTCAGCAGGCCGGGGGGGGGCCATTATGGCCCCCCCCTAAGATCTCGGCCGCGGAGCGGCCGATCGCCGTAAAAATTTGCACGCGTGATAAGTGAAGTGTATAAAATACAATGGTAATTTTTAAAAATTTTGAAAAATTCATTAATTTGCATATTTATGGCAATTTATGCAAATAAGTCATGAAATTCATATTTTTACCCATAAATCATATATTCTTCATAATTAAACTCTAGTTTTCACTACATATATTCTTTAGAGCATTTGGAATGATACTACAACAAAAAAAATTGGAAGAGCCCGGTTCTTCCTTTTGTTTTCTATTGTTTTATTAATTTCTTATGTATTTCTTTGTTTTTTTAACTTATGTATTTTATTGTTTTTGTTGTTTATTTTATTTCTAACTATAATTTAACTGTTTTGAACCCCAAAACCAACATATAAAATGTAAACAACACCAAATATCTAATAATACACCTCATTTTATGAAAATTGATATTTCCATATGTTTTGTACACAAATCACGAAATTTAGCGATTTTCGGGCTGACATGCATAGACAAAAGGTCACGTGACTTTGTAACGGAGGGTCCGATTTTCGAAATTTCTGTTTTAAAACGTGCGCATGACCCGAAAGAAAAAAGTCACCAAGCAGCGGCGCGTCATCTTGCAGCGTTTTGGAGCAATAAAAAAAATTCCGGAGGGGGGGGCCATTATGGCCCCCCCCCGGCCTTAATAGGGTTAAGGGTCATTCAAATTTACGCATAACCGCGTAATCTTTGGTATCGGTCTTCCAAATTCCGAATAAGTGCCAGCGAATTCATGCATACGCATAAGTTTTCGTGATTAGACACAGAAGTTCATTTATGGGCACTCGAATTCGCGAATGTGCACTGTCAACTGCCCTTTCGCGAATTCGAATAACCATTGATGGAAACGTATGCTCTTTGTGCAAATTCACTTGCTCCTGCGTGATTTAGAACGACTATTTTACCAATTCGAATGATGCTTTGGTACGGCGATCACAAATCGCGCGAATTCGTTTGCTCCTATTATCAATTGGATTAACACAATCGCGAAATTGAGCGGGAAAACCTAAATACTACTAATAATAATATTAACAATGATAATTATAACAATAATATTGATAATAATAATAATACAAATAACGGTGACTACTTACATAGCTTTCAATTTTAATCATGCTTGAACAAATGTTTTTCTGTCATTATTTGATATAAATCAAAATGAATCAATCAACCTATATCAAATGCAACGAACAAAATCAAAAGGTAAAGAAGAGTGGAATTAGACAGAATTCGCACTTCCAACCTATACTGCTATAGACTGGTGCTCTACAACTGTGATACAGAGTACCTTTGATGGTGGTATAATTTTCAAACACCTGTCCAACACAGGAACGAGATGAAAGCTAATAAGAAATAATCGTAAAAGAGATATGTAAGAGATGAATTAACAAATTAAAGCTAGTCATTTAAATCAATTACTAATACAAGGGAGACTACATCCTATTCATACTACACTATCCAATCCGACCCGACGAACAATGTACATGTATTTCAACATGTTTAAATGTGTTTAATGAAAATTAAAGTGCCAATTGGTTATAACTAATTATTCTCAGTCATCCTAATTAGTAGAAAATTCCGAGACAAACACAATAAAAACAACTAAATACGATTTCTTTAATCTGCATGCATGTTTCGGGTAATTATGGTGTAATGACAAATTAAATAAGATGTTTGTGTTCTATATTATCATTCAAATAACAGCGATTTTAAGGTTCATTTAAGGTTCATTTTATTTATTTCTTTCACAACATTTTTACATATAATAATAGAACAAAACAGCATAAGAAAAACAATTTAAGTGCAATATTAAGTCGATATACAATCCAAATGAAAGAAAGTGGAGACCTTAGAGAAGCTGGGCTTGTAAGAGCAAGGTCCCTATACAGAGCGTATCAAAAAAAGCGTTACACTTTTGAAATTTTTTTCAAAATTACATTTTTAGATATTTAGAAATAATTTTCATGTCGATGGATGCCCAATGGTCTCATCTATCAAGTGCCACTAACAAAACAAATTTTCGTTCACGCTTGGGCGAACACTGACTGTTTTTGTACATGGTGTGAAAAATAGCTTGC
>JBAMJV010009195.1:80000-125718 GCA_037951105.1 Echinarachnius parma
TTGATTTCATAATGCCCCCTCCGAAGTTCAATACAATCATGATAATACCTGTGAATAGCCCATTGTTCGTATCTCTCCCACGAACGTCGCAGTTCAATGCTCAATCACGTCATTCTGCTCCATGGTTAACCTGGGGGATGTTTCACAACGATTCATAGCTGAACGTAACTCTAATTTGGACCTAACTATTATGGAAAGCCGCTCGTTTATATATATGTAAAATTGTTGAAAATTTATTTTAAAAGGCATACATTTTTATTAAAAAGGAGTCTTGAAGTTATTGATGCAATTGTTTGCTAGATGTTTCAAATACGTGTATTTGTTTTCACATACCTGTTTTGGTTTTGCTTTTGAGTATTTTTTATTCCAAGGGTACAAATAGCTTTCCATAATTGTAAGGTCCAACTTAGAGTTATTTTCAATTCATAATGTTTGTGAAACATCCCCTGTTCCCTGTTATTTTGGCAACCAGGTTCGTATATGTACTGTCTACTGCATTAAAATATTTTTAACTGATGGGAAGCCCAATTGGAAAATATCAAAGATTACAAAATAAGCCAATCTAACCGTTGGTATGTCAGAACTTATAAAGGCAAGGCATTGGAAAAGGAATAAGGTTTGATAAGCCGAATTTAAGTGATATTCTACACGTGACAGCATAACCGATGAACTTTTGACGTGAGTATAATAACACAGATAATTATATGGTCGATTCCAACGAAAAGTATACACGGCATGTTCAGACCTATTTGATTTTTCGAAAGGTCCTACAATCTTGATTTTTCTTTGAGCAGATGCGTCTTGGCGAGACCTTTCGCGCCATACAAAATATGTGACCATTGCATTTTTTTTTTATACAGGAACAAAAAACATGCTTGACCACTTTTGAAAAAAAACTTTTATCATTTTTTTGAGCGGTTAAAATCTTAGAATGAAGACTTGATACGAATTGGTTTATTTCCACATGGGAAGTTGGTGCATATGTCAGGACTCATTATATGAGTTTTTGTAAGTAACGGGCAATCATGTGATTTTTTTGTTGTGATTCAGATATAGCTCTATATAAAGTAGGCAACATACCGAAGCACACACCGTTGAATCAGATATGGCTCTATAAAGTAGGTAAAATACCGAAGCACACACCGTCAACGTAATATATCATATAAAGATGGTTAAAATGATAGTATTAAATGTCACTTCATGTAAAACATTGGCTCAGTTTTATTACATTTTTTATCTCACAATACGCCCTTACCCCCTAATATTTTATCTGATGCTCATGATCAGTATAGCACTCATTTGTGTAAGCTCCCAGCAGCCCATATCCGTTGTTGCGGCGTAGCGACGGGGGGAGGGGGGGGGGGGGGGGGTGGGGTGGGCACGTGTCCCCAACAATTTGAAGAAAAAACACAATAGGATACATAAGGGGACAATTTTTTTGAAAAAAAGAAAAATACATAGGAAATACGTAAGGTGTGCCTCCAATGATTTTGCGTGCCCCAATCAGCAATGTATGTATTACCTACAGGGGAAATCCGGACTATGTTATAATACAGAGGTGTATGGTGGTCGGACTCAATTTTGTTCTGAAATTATATAGCACTGTTATCAAATGGGAGGATTGCATTCCTCCCCCACCACACATTCACAGGATGATCATTTTTATCATGATTATAATTATGTGAGTCTTTACCATAATAGAACTATAATAACAACGCTAATTTAATAAAGGTGGTTAAATGCAAGGGGAAATCCCATACAAAATAAAAAGATTGGGCTCCCAATAATTCGCAAGTCCCCCAATCCGTCAAACACGGTACGTCAGTGCCCTACCGAAAATTTCCCATGATTTATTGATTCTAAAATTGCAACATTATGGTATAAATAGCACTGAATTAAAATGGTTTCAGAGTTATTTGACTAATAGAAAGCAAATTGTAAATTTGAATGGTACATTATCGCAGGCCAAATCAGTAACTATTGGAATCCCTCAAGGCGGTGTTCTAGGACCCGACCTATTTGTGTTATTTATAAATGATATTACCCAAAGTGTTAATTCTTGTACATGTAATATATTTGCTGATGACGTTGCAATCTATGCTTCCGGTGACAATATGAATGTTATTCAATCCTATTTACAAAAAGGTATAAATGAAATTAATAAATGGTACATAAATAATAGATTAAAAATTAATGTTGATAAGACAAATGTAATGGCTATAAGATCCCGTCATACTAGATTATTATCTAAAGATCTTAATATTACACTTAATGGTAATCAAATTCAACAAGTAGATTGTGTAAAGTATTTAGGAGTATATGTTTATTGCAACTTATTATGGGATAATCATGTTAAGCACTTATGTAAAAGTCTCTCATATAAGTTATTTTCTTTGAGAAGATTAAGTACATCATTCGATACACAAATTTTAAATGTTCTTTATAAAACGACAATATTACCATGTATAGATTATGCATGTTCCGTATGGGGAAATTGTTCTGTAAAAAATAGAAATTTAATTTATCGTTTACAAAAAAGAGCTGCACGGATAGTATCTAAGAAATTTAACCCCATGGAAGTTGATAGTAATGAACTGATAAGAAATTTGAAATGGCAAAGTTTTGAAACACGTAGAGATTATTTTTTAAATGTTCTGATGTATAAATGTATTCATGGTGACGCGCCAGAAAGATTATGTAATGAAATTGAAATGTACTTTGATCGTCACGGCTTTAATACACGTAACGCTGATTCGTTAAACGTTGTAATACCGAAACCCCAAATTGAATTATTTAAACAGTCATTCAAATATTCTGGAGCAAATACATGGAATGATTTATTAATTGAACAACAAAATCTTCCTTCACTCAATTTGTTTAAAGTTCACTATAAGCGTCGCCTTTTTTGAGGTCAACTTCCCCTGTGCTATTTATTTGGGATGCAATTAGTCAGTATGTTATGTATTTCTGTACTTCGTAATTTTTTACACCTACAGCTGCTCAGGTGGACTTTTTTTTGGAGTTTGATATATTTGGTAATATTCAATTATTGTATTGGCAGTATTGAACGTTCCAGTTCCCATTATATAAACATGTGTACCACGATGCATGGGCTGATTGTCTTGTGGGAGTATGATGGGTGTGTGGTGGGTGTGTCAGGAGGTGTTGATTGTGTGGTGATAGAATGCCTTGATGTGAACGATTGTATTGTGTCCCTGTGTGTACGTGTATAGTGTCTGTTTTAGTGAGTGCACTATGGTCTGGTGTGCTTTGGATGACGTGCTTTGTGGAACTTATGTATGTATATGGGTATATTCGTTGGAACGCGTTTGTGGCCATTTTTTGATAGTTTTAAATAAATGTATTTTAATTTTTTTAATTAAATATATGTCATACCCTAGCAGCTGTGGTTTTTGCGATTTTAAATTGATGATTGATACTGTTTTTTTTGTATGTCAAAATGTATATGCATGTATTTTTATACACAGGACCATGTTTTAAAACAGTGTATATTTAATGTAATTTCAATTTGCGTTTAAAAACAAAGACACTGACAGATCTAGTTACATCGATAGGAAGTGAGTTCCAAAACTTGGGACCAGTACAAGCCAGCGTCTTCAGAGCAAAAGCAGTTCTTACACGTGGAATATGAAGTGCAGTTGCCTGCCTTGTATTATAGCTATGAATTTGATTGTTCTTTCGAAATATTTGTACTAACGCATTTGGGAGAGTACCATTTTCAAAACCATACATAATTGCGCCTAACTGTATAAAGTAAATGTCTTCAACCTTCAATAGCTTATTACTGTAGAACAAAACATTAGTATGAGCACGATAACTCGCATTAAAAACAACTCTAACCACCCTTTTTTGGGCAACAAAAATCTTATCTAATTGTGTTTTCAATGACTTCCCCCATGCCAGCACTCCATAATTGAGATAAGGCAAAATTAATGTAGAATACAAAATAAGCAAGATTTCTTGTGGGACAAAAGAACTTAATTTATAAATTACACCAGTATTTCTAGACACAACTTTACAAATATTAGTACAATGAGATGCCCAAGACAGCTTCTCATCAATATGTAACCCAAGAAACTTGGTGGAAGTTACTCTCACAACATTAACATCATCAAAAAGTACATTTCCAGGTACATCCTTTAGGGAGTTACTAAAAAACATATAGTTTGTCTTTTGAAGGTTCAAGGACAACTTATTTGCATGAATCCACAAAATAACTTTCTTTAATTCAATATTAACTGTATCTAATAAAACTTCAGGGTTTTTATGAGTGTTTTTCGATATATTTATTTTCACCGTTATAGCATTAAATTCGTTAATATGCATTCGATTATCTACTCCTGCATATTCAAAACCATTGAGTTTTGCACGCCAAATTAAGATGCTTTTTCGGTAAATAGTTAACTTGCATGCTCTATTTTTCATTTGCGTTTAACATGTATTTGCGATCGCGTGCTTTAAAATTTAAATGAAAATATATATTTTTTTAAATAAAGGTTTGATCCAAATCGTCAATTTCGTGCTAAATCGTATTATAACATCCTCAGTTTGTTTGCTGTTCTGACGAGTTGGCCAGGAAATCCTGTTTTATGAGAATATCCATATAACTTATTCGAGCTATTCGATTATTTATTTTATGTTTAAATCTTAAAGGGGTAGTACAGTTTTGGTAAGGCTGAACTTTACTAACCAAACCTGGAAAGTTACATTATAAACTAATAGTCATAACTCTACCATGCTCGAAAGGTTTACAAAATTACAAACGATTAAAGGGTACCACCGGGCATTATAAAACCAATGATTAGTTGTTTTAGTACTATAATTGAATATCAATCATACTCTCATGGGGTCTCATATGTTTCTGTAATTTGAGAACAATGCAATTAACTACTACGACCTACGGAACCACGGCTATGTAGTGGTTTGCGCGCGGGACTTGTTTGCACGACCGCTCAATCAATACGCGTACGTTATAATGGTAGTATGTGCGATTTATCGCATAGCCCATGCGATAGTAGTATCGCTTCGGGCATGCATGCAATACGCCCGAGCGAGCTCTCGCCCTTTGATGTACACATAATGCTCATGCGCTAAATAGCCACCGCACATTGAAGTCTTTAGTGGTATACTTCAATGACACCGCACAATGCATGTAGGTTACTCTGCATGCATGCACTGTATAGTACAGTGCTTGTATAGCGCTACCTTCTGAACCTTCTGAAGTTGTAGTCAGCAGGGCGGTACTCCGCATGTCGCTAACTGTATTAGGGCAGGCAGTGCATGCTAGAGTGTGTGCCTGAAGCTCTCTGCAGATGAAGCTAGCAGAGACTGTTGGTCGAGTGTATTCCACGCTCTACTTGTTCTTGGGAAAAAGGAGTATTTGTATACATCCTTTCTAGCATAGGGGATTTCTATCGAGTATTGGTGGTTTTTTCTTGTTTTTGACCCCGTTGAACCCTATCAAGCCCAAGGGGGAGGGGGGGGGGGGGGGGGGCTGAATGAGCCCCCCCTACCATATTTGTTACTGCCACGCCCACTTTTTTCATCCAATTTTCACCAAATTCGGTGACTTTTCCTAAAATTTTATAGGGAACATTGTGGTATGAAAATTGTCAGGTTTTTCCCGTTGCCATGGTAACCACTTTCTGAAAGGCATGTTTGTCAATTTAAGACTTATTTTGTTTTTCTTGCACTAAACAAGTAAATCATGTAAATTTCTGAAGTGTTTTCTATTTGAAATGTATAAACTGTACAAAAGTAAAGTCACAATATCAGAAAATAGATTTCACTTGTTTGTTTTTGTTTTTCTTTGTTTTTCAAGAACAAAATGGTGGAAAACAATAGAAATAATAAGAATTTTCCGATTTTTTTTTTTTCTTCAAAATTTGAATTGAACAACCTTTCCATACACAACCCAAGGTATTGACATGGTATTTTCATCTTCAATTAGTAACAGTATCTAGTAAACTTATATTGAAAGTGATTTTATATGGTCATTAAATAACACAAAAATAGTGTAATATGTTTAAATTCATTGTACTGTCCAGGCTTTGACATGAATTAGTTTATTTATATAATCTATATGATTGGTGACAGGTTGTCATTATCTGAAGAAAAAAATTTCATGGATATTTCTTTTGTTTTTCTTTGTTTTTAAAGACAAAATGGCGCAAAACAATGAATATAATAAGAATTAAGTCATATATAGTTTTGATATAATTTTAGGATATTTTTGTGATTAAAATCTGCTAATGAGGGTTTGTTATGATGTCAACAAACATTTTGATATGAAAGAAATCCATTTGGTTTAAGTTTATAGGGTAAAAATTAAAGAAATCGCATACGTAAATTATCATGTACTGTAAAGTGTATGATAATATGTGTGAAGGTCACCTCCACAATGACTTTGCGGACCTTATGGGCCTCTAAATCCCATCAAATTCCACATAAATTTCCTGATCTATGTTCCAGAATATGTAATATTACATAATTATGTTGAAAAGTTAAATTTGCCTTCTTGATAACAGTCCATTCGGCGAAAACAGCTCCAAATTTCTATATTCTGACATTTTCTATGTTTGTTATCATATTATCGTAAATAGCGCCCTCATATGGTGACCTTTAAACATGTTTATGATTTCAACTTGTAGAGGTTGACCTGCTTGACACATGTGCCAAATATGAAAATGGTTGATTGAATAATAAAACAAATAGAGAGGGGGGGCCCTTTGAGCCCCCCCTTGGGTCTGGGAACGCCAAAATAGCTTGGGCTTGATAGGGTTAACATAGTCCTCTTGCTTTAAAGCAACGTTTTCCTTGTGGATTTTGTACAGCATAACTAGTCGACTTTTTCCCTTCTTTGCTCCAATGTCTCCCAGTTTAGGTCGGTCAGCATTTGCGTGACGCTACTGTCCCTCTGGTAATTTCCAGTTGTGAAACGTGCTGCTCTCCTTTGGACTGCTTCCAGTTTATTTATTTGCCCTACTCTATATGGGTCCCAGGCACATGTTGCGTGCTCCATACAGGCCTTACTAGTGTTTTATATGCGATGTCTTTTACTTCCCTTTTACTTTCTCCTCAAGAAACCTAATGTCCGGTTAGCTTTGAGGACTGTCTTGTCGACCTGATTTGACCACGTCAGTTTGCTGTCTATTTCTATTCCCAGGTATGGATGAGATCTTGCCTGTTGTAAGACTTGACCACAGAATATATAGTCCCTTGTCAGTGGTTTTTTCTTATTTGAGATGATCATTATAGAACACTTGGAGGCGTTGAAATTCATATTCCACCTATCTTGTCATGACTCCAGAGATGTAAGATCTGCCTGTAAGGAGTCTACATGCCTTTCATTCACTACTTCCTTGTATACCAAACAGTCATCTGCGAACAGCCTGGTTTGGTTTTCCAACACGTCCGGTAGGTCATTTATGTACATGAGAAACAGTAACGGTCCAAGAACTGTTCCCTGTGGTACCCCTGACAGGACTTCAGTTGATGATGACATACTACCTTCACAAGCCACTCTTTGTGTGCGGGATGTCGAACCCCGTAGTAGTGAAACTTTTCCAGTAGTCGTTCGTATGGGACCTTGTCGAACGCTTTAGTGAAGTCCAGGATAGCCATATGTACTGAATTTCCACGATCTAGTATTTTGGCAATGTCATCAACCGTTGCTATAAGTTGAGTTTCCGTGGAGCGCTTCGCTCTAAATCCGTGCTGTGTGTCCACTAGTACGTTATGTTGTTCTAGATGATCCATAACATGTGAATGGATTATATGTTCAAGGATTTTGCATGTGACGCTGGTAAGCGAGACAGGTGGGTAGTTTTCTGGAGCAGCTTTATTTCCTTTCTTAAAGATTGCACAGATGTTTGCTGACTTCCACTGATGTGGCAGAATTCCACTGTCAATGGAGCTCTGGAACAGATCGGTTAACAATGGTGCCAGTTTCGGTGAAAACATCTTCAGAAACCAGGGAGGTATTTGGTCTGGTCCTGATGCCTTGTTTGGAGAAAGGTCCTGCAACTGCTTGAGAACTCCATCTTCATTGATTTTTAATTCTGGAATACTCGGGATGTTACTTGTTCCCAATGAAGGAATACTAGTTTGATCTTCTTTGGTGAATACGCTAGCAAACTGAGTATTTAGGGCTTCCGCTTTCCCTTGTCCATCACTAACGATTTTGTTGCCTATCATGAGATCTGCAACTCCTCCTTCACTTTTTCCCATTTTGTTCATGTATGACCAAAAATGTTTTTTTTATTTTCTTTCATTGCTGTGGTAAGATGATCTGATACAAACACCTGCTCAGCTTTACTTAAAGGGATAGTTGAGTTTTGGTAGAGAGGGCGCTAGACTACTTTTTTGTTTGTTTGTGAGGTAATGAAAAACTGAGTGTATAATTTGAAAGAGCATAATATTTAAATAATAAAATCATCTTTGTTTGATCAAAATCGGTTCAGAGACGGCTGAAATATCCATAAATATAACAATTTGTAATAAAGCTGGGGCCCCAGGTTTATTAGAGAATTTTGAACCAGCCGTTAAAAATTTAAAAAAATGCTTCCTCTTTTCAAAAAGATACAAAATAGGTATTTAAATAGTTGTTGGTTATTTCTCTATCTAATCACTATTTCAAAAAAACATCACATGCACAATATTTTATTCAAAATGGTTAAAACCGATGAGTGTTTAGAGAGCGCCCTTTTACGTTTTAACGGCTCTTTTTTAATGATAACATGATCTTTACTACGTCATTTGTAATTTTGTGTTCCTTTCTAGTTATAACTATTAGTTTGTAATGTAATGATGCAGGTTTTGGTTACTAAAATTCAGTTTCACCAAAACTGTACTCTCCTTACCAGAACTCAACTATCCCTTTAAGGATTTCCTCAGTTCTTTTTGACAGGACAGGATGGTATTCCAGTCTTCGTTCTTCCTAGATTTCCTTGCTTTGTTATAAGCTCTCTGCTTCCTTCTCCTAAGCCTTTGGTGTGTTCTTTTAAACCAGGGTAAACTATTTGGTTTGGCTGCAGCTTTCTGTGGTATGTGTTTCTCCATGACCCGTTTAATTTCTCCTTCAAGCAGATCCAACTTCTCTTGGACTACGTGTCGCGATAGATGTTGTTCCTGAAAGCCAAGTTGATACTTTATTCGCTGCACACAAGAGATTTTTGAGATTGTCTCTGCTTGCTGCGATATATCGCAGTTGCAGTCGATAAGAGGATCGTTAATTGATATCGTTATCGGAACTGCGCTGACCGAATGATTGAAAGGTGATATTACAAATGATTCCCTGGCGATGTAGAAATACTTTCAGGATCACAGACTTGTTTTTTATGTTCATTTGGGATATGTCTTTGATGTAAGAGAGATAAATCTCTGTCTGGTGGCACCCTTTAAGTAAAAAAGCCGTTATCATTCAAAAAGAGCCATTAAATCACAAGAGGGTGTTTCCTAAAAATGACTTGGCTTCAACCATTGTTCATACAAAATTATGCATGTGATGTTTTATTGAATTAATGATTAAATATAGAGATCATCAACAACTATTTAAAAAACGCCTTTGAAATTTTTTGAAAAATTGCAAGCATTTTTTAATTTCTTGAAAAAATAATCAATTATTTATTAATTAATTATAAGATCAGATATATTTATTGATATTTCAGCCGTTTCTGGGTCGATTTTGACCAAATAAAGATTACTCTTACTGCCATTAAGATTGCATGTTCTCTAAAGTTTGACACTCAGTTTTATTACCTCACAAACAAATTGTGATGTGCAGTGCCCTCTCTACCAAAACTGAACTACCCCTTTAAAGGGCCTAAAGAATACAACGTACTTTGACACTTATTCCATAGTTTATGAATTGAAACATAGGTCTGCCGAAAAAAAAATCCATGAAAATAAACACAGTAGTGATTTAAGACTAATTTTCTGATGCAAAATCTCACTTAGCTGCCAGTTTACGCCCCACCCACCGTCCGGAATCGGCAGCGTGATTGACATGTGACTTACATTTCATTGGCTTACGTCATGACGCGTCATCTACAGAAGTGAGTTCATTAGTCCGTTCTTTATATGACGTCACATTTTGGCGATTTAAAAGGAGCGTTCCCAGGACAATTAGATATATACGAATTTCCCCAAAATTAATTGATTTCATGAGAAATGACTGCCAAACTCCCTTTCTTTGGGAAAAAACTACATATAGACAGCCGAATTGTAAAAATTAGGCCATCTAGACGATGTAGTTCCTTCAAGTGTTGAGAAAATATAAAGAAGCTCAACAAATAAAAGTTATTAAAAGGGAAGTACAGTTTTGGTAAGGCTGAGCTTTATTAACCAAAACCTGCACAATAACATCAATACTAATAGTAATATCTCCACCATGCTCGACAGGTAAACATAACTACAAACGAAACAAAATGCCTGTTATTATTTTTGAAAGAGCTATTAAAACACAAAAGGGCGCTGTTTAAAAAAGATCTGTTTCAAGCATTTTCATACAAAATGATGCAAGTGATGTTTTGTTGAAAAAAATATTAAATAGAGAGATCATCAACAACTATTTGGAAACCCCTTTTGAAAACTTTAAAAAAGTGAAAGCATTTTTATTTCAGTTTTTAAATCATCAAGTACATTTGGGGCCAAGATTAATTCCGAATTGATATATTGGTTAATATTTCAGTTGTTTCTGAACCGAATTTGATGAATAAAGTTTATTCTGTCATTGCAATTTCATGCTGCTTCAAATTTAACACTAAGTTATTCACGGAATACCACGGAATAGTCCAATCCAACAGATTTGAAATGTTTTTGAGAGAAGAAAATAAGTCCCAAGACGTAGTTGCGGGATCTATTTTGTTCATGAAGTAGCATTTTAGTATCCGAGGGAAAATTCCATGATTTCCCCGAGAACAAAATTAACAGCTGTTAGCAGCTGCATGTGGCTGAATCTGGAACTATACAGAGCGTGTCAAAAAAAAGGTAATCGAAGTTCAGAGGTAAATCATTTCAAAATTAGATATGTTCACACCTTAAAAGGGATATGGATATAAAGAGTAATTCTAAGCTTTAATTTGATACCTTTTCCGAATTAACAATGTCAAACATCGCTGAGTTCTTTGCCGCTGAAGAAGTCCGGTGCAAAACCCACTTTTTGCAAGTTTAGGCTTATGAATGGATTATTGAAATGAGTGGTGTCACATAACTCTAAGAGATTAGTTATCATTTTGGTGCTAAAACATCCCCTTCGTGTCAACTGCGGCCCTGAAAATCATCCAGATCATGGGGAGATGTAAACACCTTGTTCTTAAAATATCCAAACATTAAGAAGTCAACAAAAATTAATCAGTTAATTCAAACATAATACGGAAACTGACCAGAAATATATTGTGATTAAAAGTGAGCAAAGAAAAATGGGATTCCAACGGGATTCGAACCCGAGACCTCCGGATTGCTAGACCGGTGCTCTACCAACTGAGCTATAGAAAAAAATCAAAGTTGTCAATTTTTAACGAATGATATCAACATAAGCATTTAATTCTGGTGGATGGCAGGCCAGCGCATATCCACGTTTAAGTAAAATGTACCTAAACATGCATTATATCGGTGAATGTATTCAGCTAAACGATTTATTAACGCGCAAACCCAACACAAATTGTTAAAATCAATGTTTTCATTTAAGTGTGGCACCGTTATTGTACTTTCAAGCTTTCATTCATTAGCCCAAACTTGCGAAAAGTGTGTTTTGGACGTGTCACCTTCAACAACAGAGAACTCAGCGATGCGTGACATTACTGATTCGGGAAAGGTGTTTTCATTGTGAAATGATTGACCTTTGAACTTCGATTATCTTTTTTTTTAAACACCATGTATACACAGTCATGCCTTTATACTGAAATATGTCAAAACAACATACCTTTGGATCACCTTTGGATAACCCGACAAACGATGCTTGTGCTCCACCAGGAAGTGGTGTCAACAAGCATTGTCCACTATTTCGTTGGACCATCGCAGGTTAAGGTCTGTAAAGTCCTCAGATGTCATCGAGAGAAGGGTCAATTAAAGCGAATATTATCTCTAGGACGTCTACGATTGACCACCAGGATAGACTTTTGCAAATTGCTTAACCTGTGCCGTAGAAACCAGAAATGTCAAAAAGGAGCCTTCGCCGACTATGAAGAAAACACTATGGAATCAACGCCTTCCGCCAAACTGTACATCAAAGACCACTCTAACATGGTCACCGAGCAAGGCAAACTACCAAGTGTCCACCCAATACCATGTAACCGAGATTTACCGGACGCCCCTGGACTAGGGAGCACAGACAATTTCCGCCTGGACACTAGTGATAGGTCATCTTAATGGGTACGAGCCATACCACTGTTGGGACGTCACAAACTCAAGTCCTTTAGTGAATGCAGACAACTTGGAACTTCTCGCCACGTAATCGGCGAACCATTTGTCTTCCATCTGTTCGGTCAAGGATGTTATGGCTCGTATCCATTAAGATGACATATCTCTAGTGTCCGGGCGGAAATCTTCTGGGCTCCCTAGTCCAGGGACGTCCGGTAAATCTCGGTTACATGGTATTGGGTGGACACTTGGTAGCTTGTCTTGTTATGTGACCATGTTAGAGGTATCGGTGATGTACAGTTTGGCGGAAGGCGTTGATTCCATAGTGTTTTCTTCACAGTCGGCGAAGGCTCCTTTTTGGCATTTCCGGTTTCTACGGCAAAGGTTAAGCAATTTGCGATAATCTATCCTGGTGGTCAATCGTAGACGTCCTAGAGATAATCTTGGCTTTAATTGACCCTTCTCTCGATGACATCTGAGGACTTTACAGACAGTAACCAGCGATGGTCCAACGAAATAGTGGACATTGCTTGTTGACACCCCTTCCTGGTGGAGCACAAGTATAGTTCGGCGGGTAGCCAATGGCATTGGACCGGGTATGGCCTCGAGAGCCTCTGTGCCAATTTTGGTTGAAAATCTCACGGCCAACTTTGAGAAATGACCCATAACGATGACTCGTTGGACATACGCTTTGGAGAAGGAAAGGGGCCAATCATCAAAGGTCCTGCCTTTCAAAGCTCAAAACAAAAGAATAAATTAATTAATGCAAATTCATGCTACCATGTATTGTACATTAGTAGTTTAGAAACATAATGTAATGATTATGTTTAGTCTAAAATGATTCATTAGGCGCAAAAAACAGGGAAAAGAATAAAGTTGGATTTAAACAAAAAATATTCCAACATTATGACCGACAGTGTATGTGGTTGTTCTATCCGAAACTAAAATATTTGCGTGTTAAAATTGTATAAAATAGTGACCCCACTCGTAATGTATTCTTAAAGGGCATAGCGAAGAAGAGAGTTGAGCCTTGCATGATATGAATCCACGTGATCCAGTATACTAAAGAGTCATCGATATATATTGGGCGTCAACAACTCCTCCAAAATAGAGGGTGTCACGTACAAAATACGCAGAGGAGGCATTGTTGAAGGTCGCAAGTCAGAGAAAGTTTATTCACAGCTCAATCACAACAACAACAAAAAACCAGCAGGTCATGATTCTCTCCCGCACCTGGTTTGGTGGCTACATACATTTGAAATGCTTATTAAAGTAAAGCGATAATTATTTTATGACAGAGGGGAGACATTGCGATGGAGCTAAGCGACCGAGCGGGGGAGGGTATGGGACGGGGTGCCCCCCTTCATCAGGATTGCGATTTTGTATTTTGGGGCGTGAAATTGTGCGATTTGGTGCACACCTAAGACATAAATCTCACGTTATATGAAGTCTATAAGTATGGAACTAAACATACATAATGACAAAGAGAGGGGGACAATCTCCTCCACTTTTCAAATGTGGGGGACATGATAATTCGATTTGATTTGCGTTCAGCGCATAAGGACCGAATTGACTGCATTGACTTCAGATTATTTTATTTTATGTGACGGCGTGCTATAGTTGAGGGTTTCATAAACTTCGTTTGAGGTATGCGTTTGAGAAATTACCCCTTGCCCAACACATTTCGAAATGTGAGTTCCCGCAACCCGAATGAAACTTGCAATCTGAGAAGCTCTATGTCTGCAAACATGAAATGTATAGCCCTTAAAAAAAATTGATAAATGTGTCTTTTCACTCTTTGGCATTATATCACTCAATTTTTTTCTTCCTCATTATCGGAATAATTGGGGGAGGGGGGGGGGGGCGAAATAATATGTTCGCCCCCAATATTTTCATTAATGGGGAGACCACCCCCTTGCCCCACCCACTCCCCCCCCCCCCCCCCCCCCCAGGACCGACGCCCCTGCTGGTTCTATTTGAAGAGGTTGTCAAAAGGAAATATCCTGACAGGCTGGCCTTATAAATGGACAAAATTGTTTCAAAAAGTATTTTTGGCGGTCGAGAGACCGCCCGCAGGCTTCAGCATGGCCGGGCACATGACAATTGGTAGCTCCATGGCTCTCTTGATCAAGCATATGGCCGTTCCTCATCTTTGATTGTCTGGCGAACATAGATGACACCAGACTTGTCTCGGCTGAATCTGAAGTATGCGTACTTCCTGGTGCCAGTTAGTTTCCGGAAGTATTTAGAGAGGAAGTCGTTCCAGTCCCACCACTGCCAACCCTGAATACTGTTGTACAGCTTGGGGACACTTGAGGATGATGACTTGCCCACCACTGCTGAAAATTCCCCTAGACTATCCTAGTCAGACCTACAATGCATGAATAGTTTGAATATCAACACTACTCAATACCTCCACAAATCTTCCACTAAATCACTTCAGCCTCAGTACTCAAGACGGAACCAGGACTGGCAACAAATTATGGATATTTACTATTGTAATTGATTTACACGTTGTATTCTTCATTTCTAAATTAGTTCAATTGACAGACTGATATTATTATCTTACCATACGCTATACAACACGGTAGAAGAAAAATGAGGAAGCTCCAAGTAAATTTCACGGAGTAAGACATTCTACAGGCATCCCTTTAATGGTAACATAATAATGATAATTTCAAATGTCTCAATAATATGGATATATTTAAGATTAAATGTAAGCGTTTTCGTCCGAATTCAAGAGTAATACCAACATGGACACTTGACGTGAACCACTGATATAACATCAAAGTTTGATTGCCCTGTTTGCAATAGGTAAACTGTGTTATTTGTCGATTTAATTATCACATGCCATTCTCAAGAATCTAACAATGACATTGGTATGTGATTGAAATTTGGATGGAAAATATAATGTGAATGGATCTCCTGGGGACATTTACTGGGTAATTGGAATGGAATTATAAAGGACAAACATTATAAACTGCACCGAATCGCTATACAACAACAAACACAACAATGGATTTTGGGGCCATTTCTCTACCCCGTCTATTTTTGGCAACGTTGGACGGGACAAATTAACATAAATACGTCACTATACCAATGCTTTTATTGGCTGCCACATTGCATGGATCATTCTTTCGTCGGCAATGGTGTGTAAACTCTTAAATTCAATTCAGAGCTATTATACCATACGGTATCAACAGACTGCAGTCCAAGTGTGATCAAAAGGCTCCCTAACAGCGCGGGAACTGTACTTGAAGAGCTCAGTTCCAAAGGGCGCTAAATCCACTTTGCATACAAATTGAGTTAACGATCTACCTACATTCATAAGGTACGTAGCTGTCTTTTTTACGAAAAAATACTCTCAAAATAAAAATATAGAAAGTTAAATGTTCATATTCACCTAGACCCGTGTACAATGTTGGGCAAATATACCTGTTGGCCTAGAAAGTTGAAACAATGGATATAGCGCCTTTTGGAGGAAAGCTCTTCGATTTTAACATTATTCGCTGTATGCGGGATTGTCGTTCAGATTTCTGCTTAAGTTTGAAACGTAAATCGTTCGCATTACTTACGCACACCTGCAGGCTGCAACGGGTAGATATAGGTCTCACACATACCGCATTTCACAGTTTGGATACTTTCGAAGTTGGTTTCGCCTTGTGTGAGTTATACGTCTTAATGTTCCTAAACACTTCGGAAAGTGACATTATTCCACACGATTTTGACTTGTTTGATAAATATATTACCATGGTGAATATAAGTTAGATGCGCGACACTTGGACCAAACTATTTGCGTGATTACCAAAATATTTTATTTGGTGGTTATATTGGCATTGGTTTCCACCCTTGCATTAACGTTTGACTAACACTACTGTTGCACAGCGCAGACACACACACGCTCATATATTGATAAAACAAACAATCTGGAATTCCTCAGATTTTAACACTTTGTTATTTTTAGTGATTAAAGACCTGGCGTAGGAATTCGAAGATCCTGGGTTCTCGTACTTGAGTAACAAGCATTGGTAAATATAATTAAAGTTGTTCCATATTGTAGTGTTTAAATTGATTACAGTGCCAATTTCACTACTGTTTTATACAAGTAAAACATGGTGTATATGAATATTTCAGTTCCAAAAGGGGCTTAATCCAATTTCCATTAACATTGAGTTAACAATATCAAATCGTACGTTATATGCAATGTAGTAGAAAAGTTTCAGAGCCGAGACCAAGACTTTTCGCACTTTTTGAGGTCGAGACCATCGATAATGACTGTCGAGAGCGCTAAAATGTAGTTTCGAGACCAGTTATAATTTGAAAAACCCCTCAAAACAGGCATGTTTTGGTCAAAGAGGGAGGGGGGTTGAACACCACACCCCAGCCCCCAGGTACGCCTATGATGATCATTGTAAATAAGGGATATATGTACTAACTTTACAGATCATGGACGTCGTTTTGAATTTAATTTTTTTTTGTAATGATCTCATTATTGAATGTTCTATGTTAACCAAACATCACATTCACATTTTTGATAAATAAAAATAATGGTTGAAACTTCAAAGTGTCTGGAGATCGGCCTCTTGTCCTTCATCGGAATCACTGTACACTCTACCATTCATTAACTTAGTTTTGATAGAAAGTGGATTTAGCCCCTTTTGGAATTAAGCTAGCTGTTCAAATACTTGTGGTCGACAATACCCTAATTCTGCTATACAGTATAGCTGGTCACATATTGCTATACAGGGTGGCACCCATAACCGGAACGGGGCACTATCCACCAAAAAGTAACAGTATGATTATGTTCATTTGATAGGGTGTCTTTTTCAATGAAAAACGATACCAA
This sequence comes from Echinarachnius parma, assembly GCA_037951105.1. NCBI lineage: Eukaryota > Metazoa > Echinodermata > Echinoidea > Clypeasteroida > Echinarachniidae > Echinarachnius > Echinarachnius parma. Next base: position 97,228 of record JBAMJV010009195.1, read on the forward strand.
GAACAGTAATGTTGGTCTTGTACTTTTAGTTTCAGGGCGCTGAGAGTGGCACCATGTCAAGTTTTCATTTATTTAATTTGTTACAAAGTCAGCGCCTGATAAGTCTGACTTACTGCCGTCATAGTATCGAACAACTGTGCCCATTCTATTGGCACACAGGTGAATGCACACTAACATTGGCGTGCGTATTGCTGGTTCTTAAGTGCGATTTATTAGACACTGACTTGGTAAAAAATAATAAGAAAAATGCCATAATTCTAACTGGATTTTAAGAATTTTGACAATTTTATTAAGTCCCTTTAGAGAAAATACATACCAAAGTTGTTATAACAGTAGTTGATGATACCTCTATTTAATAATAATTTTAACAAAAAATCACATGCACACTTTTGTATGAAAAATGATTGTAACGGAATAGTGTTTAGAGAAAGCCCTCTGGAGTTTTATCGGCTACTTTTTAATGATAACACGCCTTTAACTTAGTCGTTTGTAATTGTGTAAACTTTTTGAGCATGGTGGAGTTATAAATATAGGTTTTCCCATTCATTTTAACACTATTGTCATTCAATTTCATTAATTCGTCATTCAATTTCGTCCCGAGAAACCAACAGAGCGTAAATCCCAACTTCAATTTCGTCAATGGTCATTCTATTTCGTCATTGGTCAACCAATTTCAAATATTTCGCATTCAAAATCGTCAATTGTCATTGGAATTCGTCTCGGCCACTGAGCGGGTGGTGAATGTAAAGTTCAATTTCGTCATTGTGCAAACAATTTAGTGAATTTGTCATTCAAATTCGTCAGGTGGTATAGCCTTCTTGCATGATACGTTTGCCTCAACCAGTTTTGTTGGTTCATGTTCAATATATAACATACAAAAACAAGCTGCTCCTGTAATTTGTTTTTCATTATTTGACTCGAGCATCGTGTATCAATGTTTGTATGTTTGTATGTGCATGCGTCCGTCTGTGTGGAGGGTGAGTGGCTAGGTTTGTGTGCGTGCGTGTATGTGGCATGTACGTATGTTTATGTATGCATTGTTTCACAATATATTTTTCGAAAATGAATTGGATGAAAAAAGGGAAAACAAGCTGAGTTAAACGTGCTTGTGTCTGGGTTTGTGTGTGTGTGTGTGTGTGTGTGTGTGTGTGTGTGTGTGTGTGTGTGTGTGTGCGTGTGTGTGTGTGTTAACGTGTTGATGCGTATGTGCGTATTATATGCGTGTATAATGTGTGCATATTGTCCGTTTTGTATGTGTTTCTTTATGTGTTCGTAGTGGAAAGGGGGGATAAAAAAGCACTTTTAATGCGATTTACACGCATATCCATACATGCGTCACACAATTAGCTTTGAATAGCAATTGTCATTGCAATTGCGAAGTGAAAATCCCATCAATTTTTGAAGCACTGGTATGAATTATTGGTAATACCTATAACACGTATACCACTATTAACAATCGTCGCACCATAACGATCAATTTCACCTTGGAAATAATTGATGGGTGCCTTTTGCATAATTACATTAAACGCGCGGAAAAAGAAGTGAATAACAATGTGATGCAATATATATATATAGGGATTGTAGTATATTGAACAGTATATATATATAATATCCTTTCCGCGAATGAATATATATATATATATATATATATATTATATTTATACAGTTTTGTTTATATTCTCGCACGGGAAGATTATTCTTTTTCGATGGACTAAAAACAGCTATCCGAGGGGATCAGTGTAATTCAGGTCGCAAAAATAAAATCATAATCATATATAATTCGGTATGCAATTTATTGACTCATCGGATAGGGGGTTAGACTTAGATGGAAAGAGAGGGTGGAGGAGAGAGATGGAGAGTTAGGGAAAGAAAGGGAGAGAGAGGGGGAGAGACAAAGTGGAATGAACGTGGGAGAGGGGGAAGAAGGAAAACATATAAGAGAGAATGAGTAAAGGCCTGGTCACACAGGACACGACTAGACCCACGAATGCAGTACGCATTAGTACGAAATCGTACACGATTTGCCGACGATTTCTACCTTTTTACCGATTCGTACTAATGCGTACTGCATTCGCGGGTCTATACTAGTCGTGTCCTGTGTGACCAGGCCTTAACATGGAGAGAGAGCGAGACAGACAGGGGGAGGGGTCTAATGGTTAGGGTTAGTGAACATCATTTTGTGACGCCATTTCCGAATTCAACATTGAAATTGCGTGTATAATAACTGCATCCACGGTTTACCACGGTTGACTTAATTATATTTTGTTCATTTAATCAATTATCGCACCAAGCTTTCAATTGTCTACCTTTTTTTTTGTTTCGAAAAATGGAATACCAGAGAGATCAAGGTAAATTTAATATGATGGTGTTGCAGTCAACAGTGGCGGATCTACGGGGGGGGGGGGGGGGGGTTAGGGGGTTTAACCCCCCCCCCCCCCCCCCCTTGGGCTGCCAAGTGAAAATATGATGTGGAAAACATCACTTACGGGGGTTCAAAATAGCAAAAAAAAATCGCCGCTTCGCGGCTCGTGGACAATGCTCCGCATCGTCATTGGGTCAACCCCCCCCCCCTTAGCAAAAAGCTAGATCCGCCCCTGGTCAACTAATGAAAAGGGGAACTGAAAGGGAGATATTGATTGATATTAACGGTTGTCATGCGTGGTGTTGCTAGACTGCAGTTCGCTAATTTGAACTTGGTGTGTGCGCATGACACAACATTGAGCCTATGTGTGGCGATCGCAAGACGCTATTTGCGAATTCAACATTGAAATTGCGTGTATAATAACTGCATTAATAACCATCATCTTATTATGCGATCAAATGTTCTATAAAATTAAAAATAACAACATGGAAATTATGTAAAAGAGAAGAATAAAAAGAAAGAATCTGGCATCTGATATAAGCAAGCTTATTTTATTCATACTACTAAAGTTGATGTTTATGAATGTGCATGGATGTGTGTGTGTGTGTGTGTGTGTGTGTGTGTGTGCGTGTGTGTGTGTGTGTGTGTGTGTGTGTGTGTGTGTGTGTGTGTGTGTGTGTGTGTGTGTGTGTGTGTGTGTGTGTGTGTGTGTGTGTGTGTGTGTGTGAAATAAAGGATTTAAAGTGGCGGGATATATTTGTTGGTCTATTAGGTAATTCAAATAGAATAAAATGCTGTAATACCATTATTTTTATGGTAAAATATATTTTATTTGTATTAAGAAAAGAGGGTGTTCTACCAAATATTGATAAAATTCAGAAACTGTTATTAGATTATAAGGACCAGGAAAAGGGAATAGCAACTAAAATGGGGAAATTAGGATTACATTTACAAAAATGGGAAACAGTAAAATTAGAATAATATTGACATGAACTCTTCAAACGCGATGTTTCTCCAGTGAGCTTGTGACATTTAAAAAGAATTGATTTAAGTATGTATTTGGTAAAATTATTTTTTTAAATGTGAGCAGATTTCCGGGGCAGGGAGGAGAGGGTGAGTGTGCAAGGGGGTGGGGGAGGGGGCGGTGGGGAAGGGAGAAGTAGCATGTCTTACTTCTTTTTATCTTTTGTTAAATCTCCATTGTGTTTAATTTTTGCATTACACTTGATTTGTACACTGTAAACTGGTATTATTTAAAATGTTATTCAATTGTAAATGTCATGTTAACTTGGAGAAATAAAAATCATTTAAAAAAAAAAAAAAAGTGTGTGTGTGTGATGTGTGTGTGTTTGTTTGTTTGTTTGTTTTATATATTTCCAAATCAAGATGAAACAAAATATAAAAAGTCCAGTTTGATTTACTTCAAATCTCTTACAAAATATATATATATCAACAACAAAACATTACATTACATATATTTCTATACAAAAAATAATTTAATGAAGATTTGTTTTAAACGTATGTGTGTGTGTGTGTGTGTGTGTGTGTGTGTGTGTGTGTGTGTGTGTGTTACCCCCTATATAATTAATGTTACAATTTAACAATTACATCAAGACAATATATAACAGAAAATTACCTCCTAAATACATAGGACGAATTTGAATGGAGTTTTGACGAAATTGGTTGCCAATTGACGAAATTGCTTTCGCTTTTATGTGTTCAGCAACTGTGACCGACGAATTTGATTTGCAATTGACGAAAATGTGTGCCTAATGACTAAATTGTGTGGTGATTGTGTTAAATTGATTGACGATAGACGAAATTGAAGTTGGGATTTCCGCTCTGGTGGTTCCTCGGGACGAATTTGAATGACGAATTAATGAAATTGAATGACAATAGTGTTAAAATGAATGGGAAAACCTATATTAGTAATGGTGCATGTTTTGGTTACTAACATTCAGTTTGACCCAAACTCAACTATCTCTTTAACACAATTAAAGCTCCTTTGTGAATTCGCTGTCGGAAATATTGCATGTCATAATATTATACAAACAAAATTCCTTCCACTTTTATCATTCAACGTATGATAACAGGTCCATCATGCAACACATCCGGAGAAGTGGCGTACCCATGCCAACTGGAGTTATCACATTTCTGGTCCTGAGTGTGATGTGCCTGGCATACATATTTGCAGCACACGATCATATCTTTTCTACAGGTAAGAATTAAAGGGTGACTCAATTACAAACACATGTTGACTTTTGTTGATCTGTAATAATAAATACATCACATATTGTTTGACTTGTTGATGTATATTTTTATCATATTTTTAATATTATTTTTCTATTATTTTGATTCGACCTGATAAGCTTTAACCCTTAAAAAAAACCTCCAGAAGCAATCGACTTTTGTGACATCATAATACCATTCAACCATCAGTCGGCTAGATGAACTGAAGGCATTGGTAATTCCTTTCCTATCAACTGGCCACCTGTTCACAATATCATTGAATGTTTTATAAAATGCCCACTCACCATTAAAAGAACGGTTTCAATGAAAACATCCAATGTAATGGAATATGGTACTTAATGGGTGAGAACAGTTTTTTGGTGCATGTTTATTTAACTAACTGATGGTTGAATTGTACGGTATTATGATGTCACACAAGTCAATGATGGAGGGTTTTTGTAGGGGTGGAGCTTAGCAGGTAGAATAAAAGTATAAGAATAAATAATATAAACAATATGACAAAAATGTACATCAAATAGTCAAAATATATGTGATGTTGAAGTTTGAAGTTTATTAATAACAAAATGTAGTACGGAAAATGTATGTACATCATAAAACAAAGTATACAATGCTAATCATTAAACAAACTGTACAAGATCTACACAACAATGAATTACTGCAAAAGCTTAATTAATGCTTACATAAAACACATTTAGGTATACAAAATTTCAAGTTGTTGCTAAAAAGAAAAGCAAAAGTTAGCACAAGTGCTAGTCGAGATCAGTTTTCTCTGTTCACTATATCGGTAGTGTATCTCTTCATAGTTTATAAGCATTATACTAGTTCTACAAAATATATTGTATATATCAAACATACAACAACAAAAATACTAACTACTAACATAACAGATACTGTATTCGTTCATCAAATAGATCGTGAAGGCAGTAAGAAATGAATATCTTGTTTTTGTTCTCTAATGTTCTGAGGTAAGCTATTCCAAAGCTTTGGTCCAACAAAAGAGATACTGAATGTACCTTGTGTCGTCTTACATATTGGCAAGGGCAGCATTGCATTTTTTCTCTCTTGTTTCATGAGTATGGTGTACAATGTTACAATAATTTAATAATGTGTGTGGTAATTTTCTATTATACAGATCATAATATACAAATGTTGAAACTGCTAGTTCGTGCAAACCAAAAACATCTACTATCCCCAATTGTTTAAACAGTGGTCCTGAGGATGTTCTTAATGAAAACGTGATAGCTCGCACAGCCATCTTCTGAGCTAAATAAATACAATTCAAGCGAGATTTATAACTGCTTCCCCACACCTCGATGCCATATAGTATGTGGGGCTGTATAAACGATTTATACAAGAGCACAAGAATATACCGAGGAACAAAATATCTCAGTTTAAATAGCAAACCCACTTTCCTACGAACGCACTTATTTACAAAATCAATGTGATCCTTCCACGAGAATGTACTATCAATTTTAACTCCTAAGTCTATGGTCGTCCATTTACAATTATTGCCCGTCGTTTACTTTTAATAAACATATAACTAGTTTTCTTTAAATTGATAGTAAGTTTATTAGCATCGCACCATTTCTGAATTGCATCTAGTTGCTCATTAATCTCATTTACATCAATATCATTTTTGTTGTCATCAAAAGTATGAAAAATATTTGAATCGTCTGCAAACAATCTGAAATTAAAATAGTTAGTACAGCAAGGTAAATCATTAATATAAATTAAAAACAATGTAGGACACAGAACTGACCCCTGCGGCACGCCGCGCGTTATATTCTGTGGGGTAGATATGGCCTCCTTATATCATAATGTCTGAGAACGATTCGAGAGATAATTAGCCAACCAATGGAAAGCAACACCACGTATACCATAATAGGCCATCTTGTTTAACAAAATATCCTGATTTATAGTGTCAAATGCCTTTTGAAAATCTATGAATATACCAAGTGTAACTTTCCCTTCATCCATTTACCTCATAAGCGTATTAATAAGATTAATCAAGGAAAGTTTAGTACTATATTTCTTACGGGATCCGTACTGATGTTTATACAAAATATCATTAGTACCACAGGGGACCGTCAGTCCGTGGTCATCCGTGTTCCATTCGTGAATGTGTGACAGGGGCATAACTAAATGGAGTTAAATAAATCGAGCGAATTTATACAAAGGGTGACCGAATTACAAATGCATGTTGACTTTTGTTGGTCTGTAATAATGAATACATGTTTTGGAAACCTGTGACAGAAATGAGAAAGGGAAGTTTTCGATTATTTATGTGCCCTAGATAGTAAAAATCGTGGCAACACCACGTATACCATAATAGGCCATCTTGTTTAACAAAATATCCTGATTTATAGTGTCAAATGCCTTTTGAAAATCTATGAATATACCAAGTGTAACTTTCCCTTCATCCATTTACCTCATAAGCGTATTAATAAGATTAATCAAGGAAAGTTTAGTACTATATTTCTTACGGGATCCGTACTGATGTTTATACAAAATATCATTAGTTTCCAAAAATCAATTAAACGAACATTAACAATTTTTTCAAATATTTTCCAGACAACTGGCAAGATTGAGATAGGTCTGTAATTTCCTGGATCAGCCTTTGCCCCCTTTTTATATATAGGTGTTACCTTTGCTACCTTAATACAATCAGGAAAATTACCCTTTTCTAATGACAAATTAAAAATGTAAGTCAATGGTACAACAATAAAATTAGCAGCATCCTTTATCAATCTTACTGATAAATTATCATATCCGTGGGATTTTTTACTATCTAGGGCACATAAATAATCGAAAACTTCCCTTTCTCATTTCTGTCACAGGTTTCCAAAACATGTATTCATTATTACAGACCAACAAAAGTCAACATGCATTTGTAATTCGGTCACCCTTTGTATAAATTCGCTCGATTTATTTAATATTTAATATAATTCAGGATATATATTTCTGTTCTATCTCAATAACAGCACGCTGAGCACATGTCACGGTTATTCGCTATAACTTAAAAGCATTTCTGCAATCACACGAATGGTAAATTGCAATAAAGGGGCCAGGCACACGCATACGCACCCACTAACACTTCATGATAGCCTTACCACTGGTATCGTAACAGTATTGCTTATTTATTCAAACGGGGACAATCTCTTGTTATTGTATTTCACCCATTTCAATATAGAATAGATGTGCCTACGTACATTAATTTGTAAACACATGAATCTTACTGTGGAGTGTACTATGAATGCATGTTGTAATAAAGGGACATGCAAACACTAACATTATGTTAATAAACACGAACACTACGGTAGTCGTGAAATTAACAATTAACCGTTTAAAGGAACCCAGTACAATTAAAGGGTACCACCACCCAAATAAAAAAAAAAATAAGCAACACCACGTATACCATAATAGGCCATCTTGTTTAACAAAATATCCTGATTTATAGTGTCAAATGCCTTTTGAAAATCTATGAATATACCAAGTGTAACTTTCCCTTCATCCATTTACCTCATAAGCGTATTAATAAGATTAATCAAGGAAAGTTTAGTACTATATTTCTTACGGGATCCGTACTGATGTTTATACAAAATATCATTAGTTTCCAAAAATCAATTAAACGAACATTAACAATTTTTTTCAAATATTTTCCAGACAACTGGCAAGATTGAGATAGGTCTGTAATTTCCTGGATCAGCCTTTGCCCCCTTTTTATATATAGGTGTTACCTTTGCTACCTTAATACAATCAGGAAAATTACCCTTTTCTAATGACAAATTAAAAATGTAAGTCAATGGTACAACAATAAAATTAGCAGCATCCTTTATCAATCTTACTGATAAATTATCATATCCGTGGGATTTTTTACTATCTAGGGCACATAAATAATCGAAAACTTCCCTTTCTCATTTCTGTCACAGGTTTCCAAAACATGTATTCATTATTACAGACCAACAAAAGTCAACATGCATTTGTAATTCGGTCACCCTTTGTATAAATTCGCTCGATTTATTTAACTCCATTTAGTTATGCCCCTGTCACACATTCACGAATGGAACACGGATGACCACGGACTGACGGTCCCCTGTGGTACTCTGTGTTCTTTCCGACATTCTCTGTTAATGCGAGTCCATGTAGGCATTTAACGCATGTTCAGACAATGTTCAATCGCTTTCATGTATCGGGGGGTGGACATATTTATCTTACTTCTTACTTGTTTGCTTTACACCCGACAGGCATTTGAGTTAAACACCATCCATACTCACTGCATGTGTTTTGCTATTAATTGAATATTGTTTCTCCCATATGCGGGGTTGAAGTGTAGATCGAAAACAGCCACGGAACGTGCCAAGAATGCATAACATTTGGACAATGAGCATAATAATATAATTCAGGATATATATTTCTGTTCTATCTCAATAACAGCACGCTGAGCACATGTCACGGTTATTCGCTATAACTTAAAAGCATTTCTGCAATCACACGAATGGTAAATTGCAATAAAGGGGCCAGGCACACGCATACGCACCCACTAACACTTCATGATAGCCTTACCACTGGTATCGTAACAGTATTGCTTATTTATTCAAACGGGGACAATCTCTTGTTATTGTATTTCACCCATTTCAATATAGAATAGATGTGCCTACGTACATTAATTTGTAAACACATGAATCTTACTGTGGAGTGTACTATGAATGCATGTTGTAATAAAGGGACATGCAAACACTAACATTATGTTAATAAACACGAACACTACGGTAGTCGTGAAATTAACAATTAACCGTTTAAAGGAACCCAGTACAATTAAAGGGTACCACCACCCAAATAAAATATTCTTATAAATGAAAGGTAAAATCTTTAGTAGTCCATTCCATCAACAAGTTGACATAAATATGTTTCCAGAAAGAAACAAAATAATTGGAATACGCATCACCATTCTAACATTCTAAAGAATGCGTTTATGGTTCTGCGTGTGCAAAGACTACTTTGTCCAGAGCGATCGAATCGTCTGGGATTCTGTTGTTTTCAAACATACGCGTGAATAGCATTGGCGCACTCGCAAATGTTTTGCCAATACGGAACCAGGACATACTAGTGGTTGCGTAAGGGGTAGTAATTAATTGCTTTGTTTATGAATTACACAACCCTTTGCAAAAATGTTTGGTATAATTTTATATCACAAAAAGGTTGCAAAACATGTAGTTATGTGTTGTTCTTTGCCTGGTGGTCCTCTTTAATGGTTCCTCGTAGTTGGCATGGCAAACGTTTTCTGATTTACAATTTATCTTAGGGAAGTCATGCAATCTATTGTGCGCTGAAACTGAAATTGAAACTGAACCTGAAACAGAAAAAAAAATATTGTAATCAATATTTTAAATCTTATATCCCCTGGAAATTAAAATATCGTTAAAATCGTTAAATGGATCTATAGTAACTGTGTTGGCATGTGCGAAAAGAGATGAATGGTTTATCAAATGCGTATTTTGTGATCTGATAATTATGTCCACTTAATAACGTGTACAAAATATCACGCTAAATGAATTTTCTATCATACAGCCGAATTATGAGCGAAATGCAAAGTGATATTTGCAGACCAATTGTACTGATATATAACACGGTTATAACACATTCTAGCGAATAATTACATCAACAAAAAGCGCACACTTTAATCGGAAATATCCTTTTAATGAAGGGGAGTTCAACCAAACAATAAAACAGTATCAACAGTAAGAATGAATGGTTTTACGACATATTTATTTGTTTCATGCACATTCCAGGCATCGGCGGAAACATGATTGGGAGAGCTCGACAGATCAAACAGGTGAGTGAAAAAGAAAGGTTATTATTAAATAAATGTCAAATTCAGTGGCTATAATGTGTTTATTATGTCTTTTGGCCACCCGCTGTCTTAGAAAATGCATGATGACCAAAATCTGGCCGTCTGAATCGACCAGACGCATATTATGAAACTCTCTTGATTTTGTTCATGACGTGAAATAGCATGGTCGGACTAATCGGGGCGGAGGACATGCAAATTGTTGAGGGCACACTCGATTTTCTTGTTTATTTTGTAAAAATGTTTCCACTTATATGTGTTTATCTTAAGTGTCATATGAGATATACTTTTTCTTTCCCCAGCTATAAACTTGTTAAAGTTATTTTGTTTTTCCTGATTTTACAGTTTCATTTCATAACATTTTAACAAAACCAGTAGGGATACGCAGGCGTGTGCAAATAGAATGGCAATTAGACAGTTGTGTACACATGAGGGTAAAGCCAACCACGATGGCACCACACGTAGCCACATTACGATAGTTATGTGCAGAGTTACAACTCTCCCGTTTACTGCAGTATTCAACACAGAGATGTTCTTGCTCGCCACTTTCTAATTCCATTTTCCAGCAAATGCCACAAAAACTTCCGTTTATGCAATCCGCCGTTCGTATATTTTGATAACGGCAAAATGCAGAAAAACAAACTATCACTTCCTGTCCGTTTTTGCAGCTGGCGTCTAAAATCACAGCGTTCAACTGTTGAATGAAAACATTTACTAATTGCAGGTATGTTTAACTACAAATTATCCAGCTGACCATCTGACTGACCATATTATATAGAAGTAGATGTGGTTGGCAGCTGTAATGGCACCACTTTTTCATAAAGCAACCGCTATGTTTGGTTTACTTAATTACGTCATAATTTCATGAATAAATAAATTAAAATATTCATTAACTTGTTTATTAATAATATTGTATTAATTTGTGTTTTTATCAGCGCGTTAACGCATCATGGAATCTGCCCGAGCCGCTTTCCTACGACAAGGCCGCCTCCTACGCCGAGATGATGATGGAACAGAAACGGCGTCGCGCCCTCATCGACAAAGCCTGCATTGTCAACAACAAATCTCGGACGCCCGACCTCGAGAAGGGCAACGGGAGGAAGGTTTTCAAAAGCGTCGGTCACCTCCTGGTCGACGACAAGTACATGCTCCTCTTCGGCTTTATACCGAAGATCGGGTGCTCGACGTGGAAAGGGGTCATCGCAGCCCTGAGGAGAACCCATCACGGGGACTTTGACCAGACGAGAACGCTTCGCGGCTTCAAAGGGAACCTCACAGAAATCACGTACCGTCTTCAGAACTACAGAAAGGTGCTCTTCGTGCGAGAACCGATCACCCGCATGCTGTCCGCGTATTTGAACAAACTTAAGAGTTTTGGGAGAACACATAGGATTTGGGAAGGCTATATAGGCAGCAGGATTGTAAAAACGTACCGTGGGTACAACCACGCCCAAAGGTTCAAAGATGTTGAAGATAAACCGTTCATGAATATTACGTTGTCCGAGTTCATTCGGTACATTACAGACATCGGTCCCGATATCGCAATGGACGAGCTAAACGATCATTGGCTACCGCTTCACGTGGTATCGAATCCCTGCCAGATCCAGTACGATTTTATCGGATACTACGAGAACCTAGCGACCGAAGCGCCATTCCTACTGCGATGGCTCGGGATCGATACCGTGATTCGATTCCCAGAGGTGCATCCATCTCATGCGTCCAATAATTTGGTTACCGAATACTCCCAAGTGCCTCTTGGTTTGCTAAAGAGGATGTACGATTACTATGACTTCGATTACAAGGCTTTTGGTTATCGTAAAAATCAAACCATGTCGTACCTTCTAAGAGGGGTATTCCAGGATTTCGACGCTGATTGACCGCTCGACCGCGATCAGCCCCTTCCTCGCCTTATACGCAAGCATTCCTTTGTGTTGTTGAAAAAAAAACACGAAGGGGGAACATCTTCCATTTATTCAATTGTTTAATGCAGCAGAAGATTGAACTCCTAATAAATACAATTAATGAAAGGAATTACACATCGTATATTATTTCTTATAACAATTAGTAGTATCTGCAAATAGATGAGATCTGGGGCAATTTTAACACTTAGAATTAAGAAGTTCTCAATGAAATTCTGATTAATTGTTTCTACCCGATTTGATTATTTCAAGAGTACTTTGCTTCCCCCCCCCCCCCCCCCCCCCCCCCCCAGGAAAGAAGAAACATTGTAGTGCAAATGTGTAAAGGTAAAGACCAGTTTTGGAAACGCCCCCCTCTCAAAAAATGAAATGGAAGCTCTTATTACCAATAATGTGAAAGAATATATTTATACTAGTATAGGATTATCCAAATTTTGCCAAGAAATCGCCTACTAATTGATATTTTTGCGAAATGATATATCTATTTCAATGAAATAGATATCGCCAACGAGGAATCGCCCATACGCTACGTGTATTACGACCACGCGGTTGTCCACGTGGCGGTTCGCTCTTACTTCCGATATTTCTGTATTTAACGATGCATAGGTTCGGATTTTAACACACAAGCCCTATTTAAATACATATCAACAATACTGATACATTTAGATGTATTCGGCTACTTTCCCGAAACTGATCTTGGGCTTTAAGGTGATTCGAAAAGAGCTTGTCACCTCGCCGGGAGCGCCTCTTGCTTGGTTTGCAGTACAATACCTATGCAAATTGGATGCATTAGCTACATTAGGACTCCCGTCTCTGGCTACAAAGAAAGATAAATTGTGCTTACATTTGGCGTATTTCTTCACGCACAATATCCACTCGACATCGCGTCCTCTTCCCTGAACGTCGTTCGTACGTAACTGGCAGCAGCAATTCTGAGTCTTTCTAAAGAACTCGCAATACAAAATCTGCAATTCACGGCATCATTCGCTGCGTAAACTCCTATTGAATGACGGTACTTTCCGCTTGAATGGGGTAGTGTTTTGCAAGGGATATTTAATCCATTTACCATTAGTATCCCTTTAAAAGGTGGACATTTCCTGAATAAACATAAGAAAGGTTTGTCAAATCCTACCCATTTAACAGGAGTACCCCTTTAAAGGTTACCCCTATAAGCGGAGACTACTGACTTGATTGAACTCTACAGTTACTGTATATCCTTCAAATGTAAATACCTATCAACTTGCAATATCATGTTGATATTTAGTACAAACTTAGGTCATTTTGATTTTTTAGTGCATACTTTAGTTGCTAATTTGTATTTGTAATGCTATATTCAAGTGTATGTGACGTTATCTTTACCATGTTTTTTTTTCCTATATAGAGTTGTATGATTACTTTTGATATGGAATTTAAGTCTTTTTAGAATGCGACATTTTCTTTTAAATGTCCAAACTTATATTTGTTTCATTCATTATTTTATGGTATTTGTAGTGAAATCATGTTCATATATATAATTGAACTTAAATTATGTACTTTTAATTTCAATCATATTCTAGTTTAATTATGTTAATTTGTAATACATATAAAGCATTGTCAGGTTAGTGTTTGATGTTGTAATAAGCTTTAAAATTGTGTAGGATTTCCGTGGCTTTTTTAAGGGATCAAAATGTAGTAACTTTGCCCAAATCATCAAAAGATACCTAAAACACAGTTCTTCCATACCTTGTTGTATTTGTATACACTATAGAGGACTTAGACATGTTTCGCTTTTTCGAATTCCCCTTTCGTTAAACAAATACTTACAACTACTGGGCTAGTACAGTTTTGGTAAAGCTGAACTTTACTAGCCAAAACCTGCACAAACAAAAAATTACAACCTAAATAGATGTTTAATTTTTCATACAACGTTATGCACGTGATGATTTGTTTAAATAATTTTATATAGAAAGAATATCAACAACTATTTAAAAACCAACAATTTAAAAAAAGTGTTAGCATTATCTTAAAAAAAAAATAAATCTTGGGGACTAATTTAGTCTGATCAGCTGTAGTAATTGATATTCTAAACCGATTTTGATCAACATGTATTTGTCATTTAAATTGTATGCTCTTTCAAACTTGACACTCAGATTTGTATTATCTCACAAACAAAATTATTACGTGCAGCGCCCTATATACCTTTCTTTTAACTATCCACTGGTTAGTCATAATTGTGTGCAAGGTCAGTGCAATGAGTAAATGAATATCACTTGGCAATTGAGAAATTACTCGGCCATATTTTTACAACATCCATTTATCGTGACATTCTCACACAATACTCAGAAGACATATCAATTCACAAAACTTCAAATTTTACAAGCCATTCACCACTTTCTGCCCATGCGAACAAAATGTTAAGACCATTTCGAATATAGCAAAGTGCAAAGTTTCGCCCTGTTTTTAAAAAATTTCTGATCGCTGAAATTAAAATTCAATAAATATGACAAATTAGGACAAAACAATTGAATATATTTTGTTCGCATCATGAAAAAAGGCGCATCTTCCAACTTCTGAAAATGACAATTTTCGTAAAAATTTACATGGCGTAGGCATTGTGTAGAGTCGCACCTTTATTTGTGTTTATTAAAAACGATATAAAATGTTTTTGTTTGTTATGTTATCGCTAGTGATCATCTGATAAAAAAAGGATTAACTAAATACTAAACGGTAAATAAGTCAGTTTAAATTTTCTTTGTAATATCTTTGCAACTGTTTCGTTTTTAGTGAAAACAACTTATTGAATAATAAAACGATAATAAAAGGTACCATTTATTTAGCAGAAAATGTTACTGATTGAATAATGGTCCTCTTAGATCAAGTGGTGTAACCTAGGAAGGTATAAGTTAGGGGCTTAGTGTTTTTCACCTGTGAGGGGACTTTCATCTTCATGAGGGGGCATAGGTCGTCACCTGACAAGCAGATATTTAATTAAGGTGTTCACATTGTTATGGTTGTTAGACGACTTTTATGGAAATTGCATTAAAATCAGTGGTACATTACAAGCAGACATTTAATTTAGGTATTCACATTAATATGGTAGGTAGACGACTTTTAAGAAAATTGCATTAAAATCAGTGGTTCATTATAAAGGCTAATGCCGCAATTTATCAACACGTTAATAAATGTACTAATTCATAAATTCACATGCATGCATTAAGTATCTAATTGATTAATTAATTTATTCAATTACACATGCATTACTTAATTGATTAATCAGATTGGACAATTAATTAAAATATTCATTTATAAACAATATGGTGCTTTTTGCTCTTCACTGACAGTTGCACTGATCAACACTTAAACACATTACTCTCAAGAAAGCACCACACATTTTTTGTCTAGTTCAGAAACTGTTGATTAATCATATTAATCAACAGTATTATCAAGGGGGGGGGGGGGCAGAATAGGTTGTAAAACTGGATTTTTGTTGCCGCCTCAAAGTTACCGATGCAATTTTAATCGCTTTAATTGTTTAACATCATGGTGAATGAGAAACGTGGACTAAGCTTTAAATGAGCATAATACATTTTATATTATTTGTCAGTCTATTATCATTAAGATCCGCTTCTTGGGGGGTTCCGCATTTGAATGATGCTTGTTATGAGGCCTCACAATTACCCATGATTTACCCCCTACCCTTGTAGTCAGCATTAGATTCAGAAGGGGCGCACACGCATGAAGGAGGGGGGGGGGGGGCGTGGTGGGGGTTGGGACAAGGTATGTCTTGAAGAAAATGGGTTATCGTTTTGTCATGAGTGGGATACTTACGTGTCTCCGTGGGGAACGCAACAATAGGTCGAAATTTATATAATGTTTGTTTCGAAATTGACAAAGGGTTTGGATTAACATGGTTAAACGTAAGTGATTATGTACATTACAACCTGTGTATGGTGACCGTCTCGGTGAATAAGACAAGTGGCCTCTTCACACAGTTGATCTCTATAATATTATACAGGTCCCATAACATTGATTAACTTCATGCGGTCACTACAGGCGGATTGGCTTTACAGTGCCCACTAAGGAATGCCACTAAATGGTGGAATGAGACTGACTTTTATCGTCATCATCCGAGAGACTTTGTCTGTGTATCCTTTTACCCACAAGGGAAAATGTGCACATATGAGGGGCAAGAAGTGTTCATAGCGGATGGGTAGGAGGAGAGGGGCAGTTACCTGAATTTGGCCCCATAGCGGCCCCCCGTGATCACACCTCGGTTAGGCGTGCCTCCCTACTGACTGTACATCCTTAGCAACAATGCGCTGTTATGACGAAGTAAGAAACAAACAGCACGAAAATGAAGCTAAAATTACTTTTAAATTTCTTTTTAGAGTTTTTAAGCTTTATATCCAAGCGGCCCCCTCCGATCGTCCCACTCAGTTAATTATCTTCGTCAGTATAAGTTAAAGTTCTAGGGTCATACAAATTCATTCGTTTCGCCGGCTTGAGTTCTTGAAACTCCTCTAACCGCGAAAGTGTCTGCTCTGTTTTCTAGGACTGCTGAATATCAACAATCGTAAGTATATTGAAGATTAGGAGCATTTTATTTTCCATATTGTTTTGGTCTGTTTTTTCCTTAAAATAATTATATTTGAAAATGAGCAAAGCAAATTTGTCTGAGGCAGGACTCGCACTTGTAACCTGCAGATTGCACTAGACTAGCGCTCTACCAGTGACATACAGAGCAGCTGTGACGGTGGTACAATTCCAAAAGTCCTCTTCAACACTAGAATGAGTTTGAAGCTAATACACCTTGCATACCCCTTATAAGAAGAGAACAACCAAGAAAAAGATGTTACGCATTAACCACATATATAACGCTTTCAGTTTAAATATTATTACAAATACAGGGGAGACTATTAAAGCCCATTACACACTGTAAACTGCATGACTCAGTCACGTCATAAACTATATAGACTCACAGACATTAAACCGGTGGTCTCATGATAAAAGAAACCAGGTTTATATGTGATAAAATAATATGTAAAGAAAACTCGTATCATCTTCGTAATTCCCGTAGAAATTTGAAGTTATGTAAACTCAAAATTAGTTATATTAAGAATAGCTGTCTCTACTCAAGTGCTCAGTTGTTTATTTGTTTACCTGAACATGTAGGATTATTTGATACTTTTACAGCTTTTGAAAATGAAATAGGTAATTTTTTGTTTATTTCAGCTAAAAACTTTTGTATGTTGATGTTGATGTATGCAAAATTTCAAATTTATACTGTATATTTCTATTTTATAAAATGCATAGTATGTTGACAGTTAACGTTTTGTAGTTGTAGTTGTAGTTTGCACGTAATAATATGCATACTATCCACTTGATAGTTAGCGTTTTGTAGTTGTTGTTGTAGTTTTGATTATATAATTTCTTATTGTGTATGTTTACCACAATGTATTAATTTGTATCACGGCCTCTCTGAAAAAACTGCCTATTTGGCTGATGAAAAGGTTTTACCGTGTTTAAATAAAACAAATCAAACCATGCAAACCCAACCAAACAATCCGATTTGAACCGACGGGCCATTTGGATCTGAACTATACCTAATGCTTTAAATAAAAACGAACCTCCTGCTTTAGTTCAGATGCACAATTTCTCGCCGGATCGAATTTCGATCGTATAGTGTGCGTAGTGCTTGATACTGATACACAATTATACGCACATTTACAATAAGCATTCTGCAAATGAGTTCAATCAATTACACCAAAACTATATTTTCTCAATTACTCGATTGTCTTTTTCAAGTGCAGAAAGTGATCAATTAACTTTGTCAAATCCAACCAAAATCATTTGGTTCTTTTACATTGTCTCTTTTATCCTTTCGTTATGAGTATGGTTACAGAAGGATGAACTAGCTTTGATTGTTCAATTGTTTCACTAATTATTGATATATTCATGATTGAATTGAGAAGCGTTCCTGAACGCTTTTCAATTGTATTCAACATAACGGACGGTAGCTGATGAACTATGACATCTATTTTTATCCTATACATCGATATTATGGATATGTTCGAAATCTCGAATATCACTTTTGACAAAAATTCAACGAAGTCTCTGGAACAATTAAACCAATAATCTTGTTGGATATATTGTATTTGTCTGTATCATTGCTTTGGATGCATGACTATAGGATTACCTATTTGGAAATGAAAAATTGCTAAATATATCATCCCAAAATATATGTTTAATTTCTTTATTACTGTTTTGTGCCTGATCATAATACCTACCTGAATAATCATGTTTGTATTTAACAGTTTAAACCAAAATGGATAGGGAAAAACTATATTATTCATCAATTAATTTCCAGATCTTTTATACGATCTTTTAATGTTCCGTGTCTGCTTATACTCTAACCAGCTAAATCACCAAACCCTCTCCACCTTTCATTGTGAATACTTATTTTCATTGGAACCTGTTATTGCAATTGACGTTTTAACATAAGTACAGAAGCCATGATGTCATCAAGGTCTTTGTTTAGAATTTTCAAATTTGAACTTCATTTTCAGAAAGAGCATAAGAGATCATGTCTAAATACCGAAAAGCAATTGAATATGTTAAGTATTGGCTGAGATATGCCCATCTTAATGAATTTTACTTTAATGGGCGATCAGCGTTATAGTGCACTGGTTCATAAAGTCATGAACCAGAGCACTATAACACTGATTGCCTATTGACAAACAAAATCATTCGGATGGGCATATCTCAGCCAATATTTAACTTATTCATTTTCGGTATTTGGACATAATTTGTTATGCTCTTTCTGAAAATGAAGTTAACATTTGAAAATTCAAAAAAAAAAAAAGTTTATGACGTTATATATGACGTCATATATGACATCACACTTCACCACTCTATACAGAGTGGCTTCCCCCAAAACGGAACGGGGCACTTCCCATAAAAAAATAACATAATGATTATGTCCTTCGGATAGTGTGTCTTTTCCAATGAAAAACGATACCATGGTAACCATAAACGGAAAATCATGTTTTTATTGTGCTAGCCCAATTTCATTGGATGCGTTAGAAACGGGTTGTCAACTACTAAATATTCATATGAATATTTTAACAATTTGGGACCCACATTAATAATTTTGTTCTGAGATATCCATGCTGTTTCTAAACCGCATAATATCAATCAAAGTTTTTTTTTTAATCATGTGCACTTTCCAAACATAATACTTATTTTGTTGAACTCCTCATATATTTTCTACACCAAAATTCCATTATATTTGTCTCGAAATATATATTTAAATTGATGAATTAGAAATATGCACAATATTAACAGTTCACAATTTTCAGACTTCGTAAGTTTTGTCGTCCTGTTTATTTATCATGAGTTATCACTACTTAAATTGCAACATCATTGCAGTAATACCATTGAACAATAATGTGTTCAGATTATGTGACGGATAAAGAACAATGATTAATGAAAATGGTATTATTTTTACAGACTATTAAGCAAGTAACTATTATAATCCGCCTAGGTAAGGTTCAAGGATCTGACCTATATGTATAGTTATTAAAGGGATCAGTAACTTTGTTGGCATGAGCAAAAAGTCATGAGTGGTTGATACAGTGTATATTGTTGTAATATGTCCACTGTGTGTTGCGTAAAACTTTCAAATTAAATGGACGTTATATGGCCAAGTAATGATATTCACTAACTCATTGCATTCACTTTGCTCACTGTTTTCGCGGCCCAATGGATAATTTAACATCTGAAAACTTCAATCGTACATATCTTTGTAACGAAAGGGGATTTTAAACACTCATTTCGACACTCAGATTTGCAGTGTCTCACAAACAATTATTGTGTGTAGCGCCCTCAATACCAAAACTCAACTATCCCAGACTCATACGATCGCGCTACCCCACGAATCGCGCGACCCCAAGACGAAAATGTGATAACGTGCGTTTGTCGTGCACAGTACATTAGGCCGTTTTCGCCCAGCGTCGTACGCAGCTTTCACCGACGCAGGAACGATCTATTGGTACGTCCGCCGCGCTAAAACAACTCTGGTTTACAAGCCTTTTCGCTTATCGGTTGAACGCGGACGGACGTAGACTCCAATCGTTTCAGCTGCCATGCAGCACACTACACATGCACACTGCACACTACACTGCATACACACACCACACACACACACTACACACACGTGCGAGCGCTGATGATGAACGTTTGACCTCGCTACGAGCAGCGAGCGCCGCTGATTGGCTGTTTGACTGATCGGGCGGTCTCATGGCACGGACGCAAAATTGACAGAAGACGGTCGGTGATAACAGTCCAAGAACGTAGGGACCGCTGTTACTACATGAAATTGGCGATTTTGCACACGACCCGCTAATTTCTACGGCCGCGTTGAGGTTGCGAATATGCTATACAGGGTGGCCCACAAATAACGGAACGGGGTACTTGCCATGCTAAAGACTCATGATGCCCGCCATATATTGCATCGAGTAACGATCAACGCGTGCACCATTGTGAGTGTGCGTTCAGCTGTGTATAGAGAAGAAGAGGTACTAACAATGGCCCACGCATTGAACGTTACTAGTTGCTATGACGGGCATCATGTGTCTTCATTATAGCAAGTTATTTCTGGGCCACCCTGTATTATGAACATTGTGCGCAATAAGCGGGCGCGCGGGGAGAGGAGGAATAAGGCAGTTGAACACAGACCGCCCAGCGTTCATAATTATGAAATGAATCCCCATTGTTAATCTTTTTGAGAGGCGCTACTTTAACAAGACGACTGAGTGACTTTAAATAAGTATATATAATATGCTGTAAACATGACTCAAAAACTATTCAATAGATCAAACAAGAAACGGCACGAATATTTCCAAAACGGTTCCCACCATTTCAAAAGGAACCAAATGCAAGTATAGTGTGTTTACTTGTATCCATGGTTTCGGAACAAACTATAAAATCGATAACACTCGTTGGCTTTGATCATATGAACCTGGTTGGAACAAATCAAGTTATATGTGAATTGATATAGTCTAGTAAGCAATGTGTTTATTACCCCTATATTGTTCGCAATAATAGAAACCCTTGCTACATCCGGGTTGTATATCGATTTCATATATCTAAAGGACTGTTATTGTATATGTACAGGCTCTGAAACAAATTCACAATCATGTAACGAAATGATACATTTATTATGTTTAATGGTTTTAAGTTATATAAATAGAACTCAGTGTACTAAAATTGGTGGCAACAACTCACCCTTGTTGCAAACAACATGTGGAGTGCCGCAAGGCACTAAACTAGGCCCAATTTTATTTTTAGTACTTGTTAATGATGCAGCGGATGAATCTGAACATAGATGGAAATATGTTGACGATTTGACGCGTGGAGAAGTGATTAAACGAAACCAGCCTACTACTCTTCAAAATAGTCTGGATAATATCTCATATTGGTGCCAACAAAATTATGTATTGCTTAAACCTACCAAATGTAACTTACTTTGTATAAATTTCCTCCGACAAATGAACCCACGCACTGATATAACATTAAATGAAATTTCATTGAACGTTGTTTCTCACTTTAAGTTGTTAGGAGTCACAATACAAAATGATTTGAAGTGGAATTTGCATGTTCAAGAAATAGTTTCTAAAGCATCCCGAAGATTATATACTCTCTGTATTCTTAGGAGGTCGAAAACACCTATTACGGATATGGTGACCGTCTATACATGCTACATTAGACCCATTTTAGAGTATGCCTGTCCAGTTTGGCATACCTCAATTACCGATGCTCAAACCAACGCAATTAAGTTTGTTCAAAAACGAGCACTCATAATTATATTGGGTAGAGACTACACATCATACAGTGTAGCGTTGTCTATTTGTAAGCTACCATTACTCTCTTTACGTAGAAACACATTGTTGATTAATTTTGGCACACAAATGTTGCAATCTCTAAAACATAGGCACTTACTCCCTCCAACCAAAGCTAGTACATGTACAAGATAATTACGAAACATGTCGGGATTGTGTTCAATTAAATGTAACACAGAAAGATATCGTAAATCAACTATCCCCTATTTGGCACGAACATTAAAACCATGAATTTTGTTGGATTGTGTGTTGTTAGTAATGATTTGCATTGCTTGGTATAATTTAATTAAGTTATTTGTGTTGAATTGAATTGAATTGAATTTAAAAAGAGTTTATTAAGAGTTTACTTATTACATTTGTAAAAGTTGTAAAGTTGAAAAAGAAACGAGTAATATGCAAACAGCAAAATACAAAATTGTACATAAGAAAAGAAAATAATTATATGAAATTGAATTAAATATTGTTTAAAATATGAACAACGTAAAGAAGAACAATGTTTTCTCTTTTAATTGGTAATCAATCATTAAAAACAGGGTGTTTTTTAAAGATATTATAAACTGTTCACAAAGTTGTTTTCTTCTTGCTTCCAATGTAGTCAAATTGCACAATGGAAGAGAAAGGTGGCATATGTTATAGTCACCTCCAAATATTATTCTGAGGACTTTCTTTTGAATTCGTTTTAAATTTAATATTTGCTCTTGAGTAATATTTCCATTAAAAACCGGGACGCAATAATTTAGTACTGGTCTTATGTATCCCATGTATATAGTTAAAAGATCACTTAGATGATAACATTGTAGACTTAGATTGTTTCGCTATCTATGTATTATGACAAATACTCATATACTTGTAGTTTGGTACCTTGAATTTTGGTAAAATATTGATATTAAACTTGTAATACGTACATAATTATCCTTTTCTAAATTATGCTTATTAATTTCAATTGATATATCAATATAACTAGAATAGTCTTGCTCTCATATAATAATGATTTCACATTAGGTATTCAGCTGATAGGTATAGTTACTTTATGATAAATATATTGTAATGAATTAATTGCTTGGTGATTAATAACTTTGAATTCGAATGTAACAACTGCTATATTGTATTATTGGTTACAGTCCGTTATTCCGAAGGTTCGTTATTCCGAAGGTTCGTTATTCCGAAGGTTCGTTATTCCGAAGGTTCGTTATTCCGAAGGTTCGTTATTCCGAAGGTTCGTTATTCCGAAGGTTCGTTGATCCGAAAATAAAATCGGGTTCGTTATTCCGAAAATTAAATCGGGCTTGTTATAATACTATAGTTTGTGTTTTGTTTATTTAATTTACAGCCTGCATTAAGCATACCCCTCCCCCTTTCCCTCCCTTGGCCAGACCAATCAAACATTTAAGTTTATTTTATCTCTTTATATGAAATTATAACATTATAACAAACCCAAATTCATTTTCGGATTAACGAACCCGATTTCATTTTAGGAATAGCGAACCTTCGGAATAACGAACCTTCGGAATAACGGACCTTCGGAATAACGAACCTTCGGAATAACGAACCCGATTTCATTTTAGGAATAGCGAACCTTCGGAATAACGAACCTTCGGAATAACGAACCTTCGGAATAACGAACCTTCGGAATAACGAACCGCACCCGTATTATTTACACTATGTATGTTTTGATGTTCAATGTACACTGATCCTTTCAGCACTGCTGCTGATCAGTTTGAAATGTATACCAAAATAAATAAATAAATAAATAATCATATTCATGATAATTGAGAAGCTGTAGCATAATTGTGAATAGAAATGTACATTGAGATATTAATGGATCGAGCTCTTTATTATTCATAAAAAGCC
Organism: Echinarachnius parma; assembly: GCA_037951105.1. Taxonomy (NCBI): domain Eukaryota; kingdom Metazoa; phylum Echinodermata; class Echinoidea; order Clypeasteroida; family Echinarachniidae; genus Echinarachnius; species Echinarachnius parma. The sequence continues at coordinate 121,336 of JBAMJV010009195.1, forward strand.
GAACATAATGCATAACTATAATGTTCACGTCAAACTTCGATGAGGTGTTAAAATGAATGTATAGTTTTACTTTAAATAATTATGCAATTCATTAGTTTTCGACAAGAGCCTAAGCTGATTTTGCAAGCCGTCTGGCATATGACGTATACGTCGGATCTACATTAAAACATAGTTTATTGAATTAGGTTTGCCACATTTTCCACATTTTCAACAAACAATAAACACTTAATCCTAAAGATTGTATCAAACGCACAACATAGTATATAATATATTGTATTGACATAGAAGCTGTTTGAAATATGTTAGAATGTATGAAAACAACATTAAAACACATGAATGCAAGTTGCTTTTATATTTGATCATAGAGTCAGTTTCTACGAAAATGTTGAGGAACCAGTCTTAGAAGCGAAGCTCGCTGTGTGAAAGGCTCCGTGAACAATAGTGCACGCGTGGGGCTACACTACCATCGAAACAGCGATTTTCAAAAACTGGCCCGAGGCTTTTATACCGCGTATAACCAGGGCATTTTACATATTATAGGTTTTCCCGGTCAATTTCGCTATTTTCTCATGCAATTTCATATCAGCAGCATTCAATTTCACCTAATCCGCGCTTGGATCGACATATCGTCATTCAAATTCGTTTTTAGTCATTCATATTAAGTAACGGAGCAACCAATTTCACACTTGCGTCATTCCAATGCAAGCGATGGGCGCTCATTTTCGTTAATGGTCATTCAAATTCATCTCTAGCAGTCTCCGGGGTCTCATTTCGGTCATTCAAATTCGCGCATGGGCAAACAAGTTCATTATAATTTCATTCAAATTAAACATGTACAGTGGAAATGTTAGGACATGTAACATCATTGTAATGGTATATGGTATAATTATTTCGTGCATGGGCAATCAATAAACAAAAGATGATGTAAATAAAGATACAGATTATGAAAAAGGATGATGATAAAATAAAGATCAGATGATGACAAATAAGAAAATGTGATGAAAATAAAGATCAAAATGGTGAACTAAATATCGCATGATGATAAAGTAAAGACAATGATTAACGAATAGAGGTAAAACCAAAAGAAAGCACAATGTGAAATGAATATAAAATTATTTAAAATTGACAAACAAGCCTAAACAAAATGTGACTGATGAATATCGAAAAGTAAATAATAAATGTTGAAAAGTATGTCTGAAAAGGGAAAGATGTATAACACGATGGAATGGTCGAGACTATGTAAGGAAAGGAACGGTGATGATGATATAAAAGAGAAATCAAAGTCGTCGTGTATGTATGTGTGTGTTTGTATGTGAGTGCGTATGTATATGGTATACATGCATGTAAATATGTTTATGTGTGAGTACCTATGGATGTTGTTTGTGTAACTTAAATTGAATGAATATGTCTGGAAATTGGTCACCCATTAACGAAATTGAATGCACAAACAAGCGAATGTCAAGCTTGCCGTATTAAATTGAATGCCCATTTGTTGAAAATAGCGCCCAATGATGAAATCGAATGCCCATTTGCGAATTTGAAGTTCGCGATTTGACATTTGAGTGCCCATATACGAATATGGATGCTCGGAGTATGAATTTGAATGACCAAAACGACTCATCCAAGGCAATTGCACGAAATTGAATGCGCATAAACGAGTTTGGGCGCGTAAAGTAGGAAATTGGCCGGGAAAACCAGTCCTATAGTATTGATTGTGCGAAAGAAAACAACTTACCTCCCGCACGGGAAATTATAATAAACGATGATGGTTTGTCTGTCATGTTTGTGACCAACAGCGTTGGTCTTCCCTAATGATATCCCAAAATATTAAGTGCGAACCATCGATTGGGTATGCATTTTATGTATATCGGTCGTTTACGAATTGTAATATCGAACGGTAACAAACAGGGCAAAAGGTTTGCAATTGTCAAAGTGTGTAAAACAAACAATTCAAATCAAACATTGAATAACAAACAATAAAGAACTACAAGATTGCAGCGATCGTCGGTGATGAGAGTTGACATGTATTTATATGTAAGCATTTTTATATTTAAAAATATGAATAACAAAAAAGACACGATACATGGCTTAAATTATTATAGCAGTTTTCAGTGTTATGGAGTAGCGTAGGTTTAACACTCATCATTATTACCTCCGCCCAACAAAGTTGTAAAAGATTATGTTTTCGGTCCCGTCTGTTAGTCTGTTCGCCTGTTATGCGCAGGCGCAGTCTAACTCAAGCTACAGTACATCAATCACCATGCATGAGGTGAGTGCAGCTATGAATGCACACCAAAACAAGCCCCTTCGCCGACCGGAACTCTAGCATAGTAACTACCAGCTGGAGGCTTGTTCCGTGGATTTGATTTGCCGAAAATTTTCAGAATCGCCGTAAGAACTGTCATAAAAAGAGTATGAAATGAAAGTATACCTATACAAGATAAGCTTGGGCTATTTATAACGAAAATATGTCGCTTTGGTGTCCATTTTTACCTCTAAAATGTTATTTTCCCCCTTCATATTCTTGTACGCTGTCTGTTCATTCGCGATCTCTTTGGGCTTCATTTGGCTTGATTCAAGCGCTGGCGCATGGCGGAGGAATGCACACCGTCAGTGTACTCTGTCTAGTTGATTGTATGTTATGTATTTTTTGCTATTTAATGTAAGATTTTATAATTCTTGTATCTTAAAGGGGTAGTTCAGTTTTGGTTTAGAGGGTTGGTGAGATAATGAAAAACTGAGTTTGAAATTTGAAATAGCATACAATTTTAATGACATAATAAACTTTATTTTATCAAAATTGGTTCAGAAACGGCTGAAATGTGAAGAAATATATCCGATCGGAATAAATCTGGGGCCCAGGTTTATCAGATGATTTTTATTTGAAATAAAAGTAATGCTTATACTTTTTTAAACATTTTCAAAAGAGGTTTTTAAATAGTTGATGATGATATCTATTTTAATAATTATTTCAAAAAAACATCACATGCATACTTTTGTATAAAAAATGGTTAAAGTTTTGTATCGTTCCCGAATAATGATTAACTAATTTGTATATAATATTAAAGGGGTAGTTGAGTTTTGGAAAGTATGAATTTATAATTCATTAGTGAATTAATTATTCATACATTCACTCATCCATTACTCATTCATTAATTATTCATTCATTCATTCAATTATTCACGCATGAATTAATTGATTACTCAAATTGATGCATTAATTTATGAATACGCTCGATCTAAACAACTTTTCGCTAACAATTATTTGTATTAATTGATTAACAATTTAGTATCTGAATACCACATATTTTCTACTAGGCCTAGGGCAGTTAAATAATGTATACATAAAGGGGGTGGGGATATGGTGAAACGTTTTCTTACTAATTGTGTGCGGGGCATCGGTCGCTTTAGAACCCAGGACCCCCTAATTACAAGTCAAAAGCCCGCCGTAGACAGAGCCGACTCGACCCGATTTGACTGGTTTTCAGTCGGATCGGATCTATGTGCATCGCCTCACTACTCTTGCCAGATTTTTCCAGTCGAGAGCCAATATAGGGACCGATTCAACATGTTACATTGTCCGCGACTGAATAGGATGAATGTGGCTTTCAGTCGTGTTGGGTTAGATCGGTCGAGTTGCCTCTGTCTGCGCCGGGTTATACGGTAGGTGCATCCAATCCTGCCACCAAACACCCTGAATACATTGGCTGCGGAGTTAAGACACACGTGGCAGCCTCCTTTTGAACCGCTTTAATTGTTTAACACATTGGTGAATGAAATACGTGGACCAACCTTTTAATAAACATAGAAATATAATATTATTTGTCAGTTTATTATCATGAAGATCCGCCACTTTGGGGGTACGCATTTGAATGATGCTTGTAAAGAGGACTAACAATACGCAATGATTTACCCCCTACCCGTGTAGTTAGATTCAGAAGGGGCGCATAAGCATAAAAAGGGGGGGGGGGGTTGTTTGGGACAAGATATGCCTTGAAGGAGGGGGGATGACGGTTTTCATTGAGGGTTTTTGTTTAAGGCTCACCGTGGGGAACGCAACAAGTGGTCAACATTCATATAATATTTGTTTCGAAAATTTACAAAGTAAAGTTGATTATGAACAGTCAAACCTGTGTTTAGTGACCATCTAACATGTCTAAGTGACCAGGAAACTTTTCCACTTTAGACAGTTGATCTCTTTAGACAGGTTCCATAACATTGATTTATCTGCAGGAAATCACTTTTGGTGGTCGCTATAGGCAGGTTGGCTGCTATATACAGGTGGCCACTAAGACAGGTTTGACTGTATTCACATAACAAACATCTTTCAAAATACAAACACCAATGAGGCGGATCTTAATTATACTAAACTGATGAAGAATTG